>JAUTBQ010001687.1:0-20044 GCA_032361185.1 Lepetodrilus ovalis
GAGGCACTACCTAATTATGCAAAAGGTATTGTAAAGTCTTTAGGGATTGATTAGCAAGAAGCTTTAAGCACTGATGCTATACATCAATTTAGAAAGTTTGATTAATTATTATGACTTTGAAGTAATGCCTAAAATTCAATATACCTCAATAAACGGTATAGAAATCACAAATATTAATTTTTAAATATATATATTTATTTTTGACTTTAATTTAATTGTTTTCCCATCAAAACCACATACTTATGATTAGAATGACCAAAGATATTGATAGTAAAGTGAAAATCCAATAAACTATTTTTTTATTTTGTAAATGTCTTTGCAGATATGAACCTGATGCCATCCATAAGCAGTTAGAGCTAGATCCAGCGATAACAAGAGCTAAAGTAATTATAAATGACTGAGTAAATATATTTCCTTGAGTATTTATAAACTGTGAATATGCAGTAGCAACCATCACCCAAGCTTTTGGGCTAAGTGGATGAATTAGAGCGCCTTTTTTAAAACTTGGTTTATTTTCATTATTTGCTTTTACTTCCAAATTCCTAGATTGGAAAATTTTATACGAAAGGTAAAGTAAATATATTGAACCTAGTATTTTAATTATTTGCAGTGAAATTGGATACAAATCAAAGACCTTACCAAGCCCTGAAGTAACTGAAATTGCAACCAAAAGGAAACCGAAAACTACTCCAAGAAGCATTGGTATGGTTTTCTTAAAGCCTGATTGCATAGATGTTCCCATCAAAAGTAAATTAGATGGTCCAGGGGTATAGGTCATCATTACCGAAAAAATAACTAATGAAATTAGTTGTTTTATTTCCATATTAATAAATCTATTTTTTACTTGAAATCATAATGAAAAACAACAGGAGGTTTTGCAAAAAACACTCCAATTATTTCACGCCATTTTACAAAAGCATCAGATTCTCTAAAATCAATAATATGGTTATCTAAAGTTTCCCAATAAATAAATATTTTATAACTATTTGGATTTTCTATTCCTTTCACTAAGCTATGTTTTATGTAACCTTTTGCAGGTTTTAAGCATTTGTTTTGTGCTACTTCAAATGCTTTTTCAAAATCTGTAGTTTGGTTTTCTTTAATCTCTAAACTTGCTAACTCTAAAATCATAATTTACCTCATAATTTATTTGAACTTCATCTTTCAATTGTAAAACAAATGTTTTTTTTTACAATTAAAGAATTATTATTCCAATAATATGTCTTTAATTTTTTGCTTATTATTTTGTTTTATCAAGTCTTTTTATATGTTTTCTTTTTAGTTTATATATCCTTTCTATTTTAGTAAGGAATGCTTTTTATTTGATAAATCTGTTATAATTATTCTGCACTTGAAAAGTTCAAAAGTGTGATACAAATTTTATTATTATTCATTAATCAAAACAGAGGATTAAATAAGATGAATTTAGAAAAGTATGGAATTACTTGCAAAATAGTTAACAGAAATTTAGCACCAGCTAAATTATACCAAGAATCATTACTTCATGATCAAGACGCAGCAATATCTTCTGCTGGTTCTTTGATTGCTTTTTCTGGAGAGAAGACGGGGCGTTCACCAGGAGACAAAAGAGTTGTGCAAAACCCAGAATCTACAGATAATATTTGGTGGGGAAATATAAATATTCCTTTCACTCAAGACTCACATGACAAAAATAAATCAGTTGCGATTGATTTCTTAAATAAAGCAGAACAGCTTTATGTTATGGATGGTTTTGCAGGTTGGGATCCAGAATACCGTATCAAAGTTAGAGTTATTACAACAAGACCTTATCACGCATTATTTATGAATAATATGCTTATTCGCCCAACTGCTGATGAATTAGCAAATTTTGGCGAACCTGATTATATTGTTTACAATGCGGGTCAACAAGCAGCAGATCAATCTGTTGAAGGTGTTGATACTAATGCTTCAGTTTCTCTTTCTTTTGAAAAAGAAGAAATCGTAATTCTAGGAACAGAATACGCTGGAGAAATGAAAAAAGGTGTATTCACAATAATGAATTACCTAATGCCATTAAAAGGCGAAATGCCAATGCATTGTTCTGTTACTTCTGAAATTGGTTCTGATAAATCAGCAATATTATTTGGACTTTCAGGAACTGGTAAAACTACTCTATCTGCTGATCCAAAAAGAAACCTTATTGGTGATGATGAGCATGTTTGGACTGATAAAGGCGTATTTAATATTGAAGGCGGTTGTTATGCAAAAGCAATTGATTTGACTGCAGAAAGTGAGCCAGAAATATTTAACGCTCTTAAGTTTGGTGCAATTTTAGAAAATGTAGTTTATGACAAAAATCATAGCGTAGATTATACCGATGTAAGTATTACACAAAACACTCGTGGCTGTTACCCAATTGAAGCAATTCCAAGTGCAAGAATTCCTTGTATTGCTGGTCAACCAACTGATGTTGTGTTTTTAACTTGTGATGCTTTTGGTGTTTTACCTCCTGTTTCTAAGCTAACTCCTGAGCAAGCAATGTATCAGTTTATCTCTGGTTATACTGCTAAAGTTGCTGGAACTGAAATGGGTGTTACTGAGCCTCAAGCTACATTCTCAGCTTGTTTTGGCGCACCATTTATGGTTTGGCACCCTGCTAAATATGCAGAATTGCTTGCAGAAAAAGCTAAGAAAAATAATGTAAACATTTGGTTAGTAAATACTGGCTGGGCTGGTGGTGGTTACGGTGTTGGTTCTAGAATTAAACTAAAATATTCAAGAGCTATCATTGATGCAATCAACTCTGGCGAGCTTGCAAAAGCTGAAACTAAAACAGATCCTAGATTTGGATTTGAAATAGTTACTTCTTGTTCTGGTGTTCCTGGTGAAATTTTAGATCCTAGAAATGTTTGGCAAGATAAAGGTCAGTATGATGCTCAAGCTGAAAAATTAGCAAATATGTTTGTTGAAAACTTCAAGAAATTTGAAGAACAAGCAGGTGCTGAAATTAAAGCAGCAGCTCCAAAAGTATAAAACTATTTTTTAGTTTTTATAGAAACCGTTATCACTTTGGTGGTAGCGGTTTTTTAACTTTAGAGCATTTACAATATTTATAATATTTAGAAAAAACCTACAAAAACATAATGATAATAAAAATACTCAAACTATCAATCGTTGCAATTATTTTAGTCTTATTAGCAATATTTATTGCAAACTATTTGGTTGAAAATTCAACAAAAAACAAAGTATTCAATGATGTAAATAAAATCCCAAAAAATAAAGTTGGGTTAGTTTTGGGAACAACCAAACTATTAAAAGGTGGTTGGATAAATGCATATTTCACATATCGTATTAATGCAGTTGTTGAGCTATATAATGCTAAAAAGATAGATTTTGTATTAGTTAGTGGAGATAATGGAAGTGAGAATTATGATGAACCAACAGATTTCAAAAACTCATTAATAGAAAAAGGAATTCCAGAAAATAAAATATTTTTAGATTATGCAGGTTTTAGAACTTTGGATTCTGTAGTTCGTGCAAAAGAAGTATTTGGACTAACTAAGATTACAATTATTTCACAAAAATTTCATAATCAAAGAGCAATATATTTAGCTGAAAAAAATGGAATTGAAGCAGTTGGATATAATGCAACAGATATTCGTGGAAGATATGGTTTAAAAGTGAAATTGCGTGAATATCTTGCAAGAGTTAAAGTTTTTGTAGATATTTTATTTAGAGTGAAGCCTAAATTTCTGGGTGAGAAAATTGAAATAAAGTAGTTAAACATTATTAAAAAAGTAATGAAGCCAAATAATAACCAACTAATGAGCTTTGTATTGATTTTATTTGCATTAATATAAAGTCTTAACTAACAGCTACTTAAGTAATCTATAGTTATTATCTATTATATGTATTGTAAGTATTTATCAAAACCTTTTTAATAATAAGGTTTAATACAGTTGCAATTTTGCATATAAAAAATGAGGTAATTCATTATGAAAAAAACAATTCTAGCTTTATGCTTAGTTGGATATGGTTTTGCACAAGCTGACGATGCTACTCTTAGAGATAAAGCAAATAAGGTTTTTAAACCAATCCCTTCAAAAGTTAAAGAAATGATTTCAGATAATAAAATAACTGATAAAAAAATAGAACTTGGGAAAATGTTATTCTTTGATCCAAGGCTTTCAAAAGGTGGAACTATAAGCTGTAATAGTTGTCATAATCTAGGCACAGGTGGCGATGATAATATGGGCAAATCAATAGGTCATAAATGGCAAAAAGGTGGCAGAAGTGCGCCAACAGTTTTAAATGCAGTTTATAATGTTGCACAATTTTGGGACGGGCGTGCAGAAGATTTAAAAGCACAAGCCAAAGGACCAATTCAAGCAGGTGTTGAAATGAATAACACACCATCAGCTGTTGAGCAAACTTTAAAATCTATGCCTGAATATGTTGGTAAATTTGAAGCGGCTTTTGAAAATAAAGAAACAAGCTTTGATAATATGGCTAGAGCAATTGAAGCATTTGAGGCTACTTTAATTACACCAAATTCACCATTTGATAAATTCTTAGCAGGCGATGATAAAGCAATGACAGCTGATCAAAAAATAGGTTTAGATTTATTTATGACTAAAGGCTGTGCTGCTTGTCATTCAGGTGTTAATGTTGGTGGGCAAGCTTATTTCCCATTTGGTTTAGTTAAAAGACCTGGTGCTGAAATTCTTCCTGTAGGTGATAAAGGCAGATTTGAAGTAACTAAAACAGCTACAGAAGAATATGTATTTAGAGCGGCACCTCTTAGAAATATAGCTTTAACAGCACCTTATTTCCACTCAGGTGAGATTTGGAGTTTAAAAGAAGCAGTTTCTGTAATGGCAACAGCTCAACTTGGAACAGAGTTAAAAGAAGATGAACTTAACAAAGTTGTTTCTTTCTTAAAAGCTCTAACTGGTGATCAACCTAAAATTGTATATCCAATTCTTCCAGTTGAAACTGATAAAACACCAAAACCAGTAAATTAGTTTTATAGGTTTTAGTATGTTTTATAATATTTGATTAATAGATTAAGAATTTGAGAATTTGATAATTTAATAGTTAATATTTAAATATTTAAACTAAAAACTTAAGAAAAAGGCTAAGTAAATGGTATGTTTACTTAGCTTTTTTTACTTTAAATTGATAATAATAACCTAGTAACTAAGTTTGTTTTTATTTTGCTATTTTTTAAATATAGCTAAGATTGAAAATATTATTATTTTTTATTTTTTTTCTCTATGATTCTATATACCTCCATAAAAGAAGAATATTTCAAAGGCTCTATTATAGAACCATTTATATCTATAACACCCCATTTACCTCCAACCATAGTAGAGTGTTCACCTACTCTTTTTTTAACACAACCATTACAAACTATAGCTTTTTTATTTTCAAAGGGAAATGCAAAATCATAAGTTGGTTTTATAACAATATCAAGATTAGTATCAAAATAACCAATTTTATTATTTTTATCAATAGTTCTAGACAAACCATCTTTAAAATAATCTGGTCCATTATCAAAACCTAAAGCTCGTCTAACTTTTCCTTGTTTTGTAAAATAAAAGAAGCCAAATTTTGAATATAATCTTGCTAGGTTATGTTGATTATAGTATCCATCATTTATAATTGATTTTGCTACAATAGCATCACTGTCGCTAGTCATGTTTTCATCAGGTAGTGCTATGCAGTTATCTTGTATTTTTGTATTATCGGTTTTTTCTTTTTGTCCGTAGTAAAAACATTTTTCAAACTTATTTGAGTAGCAAGATGTTAAAGATAGTAATAATATAATTTGTAATAATATTTTTTTCATTTTATTTTCCTAAGTTTTAAGGTTTATGTTTTGGGGTTATAAGGCATATCGTCTTCGGTGATTTCTCCCAAATAGTCTTTGCTAGCTTGGTCTTTGACTACCAAAACTCTAATGTCTTTTGTTTTTATACTCTTCTACTGTTTCCGTTAAACCATGAAAAGATAAGCCCTCTAACCAATTTATACCTATATCATAAGAGTATAAATATTTCATTCTCTCTTCCATATTATACTTTAAAAACCATGCTATCCAAAATTTCAAATATGATTTTCCTATTCCTTCTCTAAAACACATTTGAACATCTAATATTCCAGGGAAGCATACCCAAGGAGGGTAAAATTTCATTTGATTATTATACTCTTTTAGCTTTTTCCATTTTCTGTAGGAGCTAAAGTAAACTTCCATATAAATTGTATGTTTTTCAACCACTACATTGAATTTTTTCTCAATATCTATTGATTCCATAAAATATAAAGCTTCTGATAAGAATATGAATTTAACTTGCTTTTTTTGTATCATTTCTTTTTTAAATTTTTCTGGTTCTTTATCAAAACCAAAAAATTGTTTTATTATTTTTAACATTATTTTAACTCCATAAAATTAAACCACTTCAAGATATAACTTAGGAGTGAAATGGCTCAATATATTTATCCTGTTTTTTGATAAAATCTCATCATTTTTTATTTTGTTGCTGTATGATTTTATTTGTATCTGTAAAAGTGGCTATTTCAAAGGCTCCATTATAAAAAATAAATTTAATCAAAAAGAAAATTGATGAGAAGAAGAACCATATAGTTATATAAGATAAAAATAACCATGATTTTTCATTTTCAAAAGTAAACCACCCAGCACAAGGACCATCACAATCATGGGCACATGAAAAGTCACTAAGTCCAGATAGGAGACAAGAGTCCATATATTCAATAAAAAAATTATATTCAATCAATCCTATAATTAAAATAATTATAAATGTTAATAATAAAAAAGAATATTTCTTTTTAAAATTATAAAAGCCTAAACCAAAAATTAAAATAGCTAATAAAATGATAGGATAACCTTCAAAAATATATGATGGCATAGCATTATCAAATAATATATGCTCAAGATAAATATGTATAAAATATGAACTTACATAAGCAAATAAAATAAAAATTATATTTTTTAACATTTTAATAACCTTTTTAATTTTCATATATATAATCAAATGGACTATCTACAAAATCATCAATCATAATTTCCTGCTCTATTTAATCATCGTATATATTCAAAACCTTAAGTATTTCAGACTTAGGTAAAAGCATTGTCTTAGAAATATACAAATCTTTTTTAATTGGACTAATTGTAGGCCATGCAATAACTACACATCTTAAGTTAGATGGTGGTTGTTTAAGCAGGCTTCTAACTTCTAGCATTTTATTATCTTTAACCCTCTTAGAATGATACGGTCTAGATCCAGTTCCATCTATAGACTTTTCAAAAGAAGCTAGCTGACTATAGGAATATTGTAAATCAGATTTAGGATTATATTTAGGGTTAATAAAACTGGAACTTAATAAATATCCATTGTATGTAATTAAGTCTTTTTCTGTAATATCATTATCTATAAATAAGCATATAAACTCCCTTTGACTATAAGAAATAAACCCTTGATGTGAAGTAATTGCCTTTTCAATATCGTGGCTAGATGAAAATTTCAAATGAAGAACCGACTCTAATTTACCAATTGCTTTTTTTGCTTTGTCAAACTTTAAAGTTGCAATTGGGATATTATGGTGGCTAGAGCAAGATGTTAAAGATAGTAATAATATAATTTGTAATAATATTTTTTTCATTTTATTTTCCTAAGGTTTATGTTTTGGGGTTATAAGGCATATCGTCTTCGGTGATTTCTTTCAAATCAACTTTGTCGGATAAATCAGCTCTATTTATTAGGTGTTTAATTGTTTGTTTTGCTTCACAATTATGCGTGTAATAAATTGTAGTTTCTTTTTTTTCATTAATTGGTAAAAAGTCTCTTAAATTAACGAAGTCTCTTTCTCCCAAATAGTCTTTGCTATCTTTGTCTTTGACTACCAAAACTCTAATTTCTTTTTCGGTTTTATAACATTTATGTTTTATCATATTTGATAAAACAAATAGTGCTTTTTGGTAGGTTTCATTACCTTTTTCATATTTGTTGTTAAAAATTTGTTTTAGTTCCTTGTTATCATCTTTAGGATTTATATACAAAATTTTGACAAGTGAGTAAGTATCTTTATCACTTTTCTTTGTATTGTTAGTTTCTATTTGGTAGTCAGAAGTAGATGTTTTAAAGTTAGAAGTAGCTATTCGCCTATCATGAATTTTATGGATTAAAATTCTAGTTTCCACACCATAGCTAATACCTTTTGTATCATCGCCATAATGTCGCCACATATTTAGATTTTTAGTTGGATTTTCTAGGCTAAAACACCCCAAATATACAAATGGTTCTTTTTCTAATTTTATTTTTCCAATCCCCGTTATTTTATAAACTGTTTTTCCCTCATAAGGGTCATTCATATAGTTAGAATTAAAAACCCAAAAGTCTAAACCTTCTTTATTTTTCTTTTCAGAATATGATTTTAGTTGCCCGTTTAATGTTCCAATATTGGTGTAAGAAAATATTTTATTTCCTTTTCTTTCATCTATTATTATAAAATTTTCATAAATAAACTTAACAATATTTTTATTTTCTTTTTTAGCAAAATATAACCATAAATAAGCAACTGGATTAAATTTTGCTATGTCAGAAATATCTATATGGTTTATTCTTTCTTGTAGGTATGAAATATCTACTTTTTTAAAATATATATAGCTTATTAGCCATAGCCAAGTCATAAGGTAAGGAATTCTACTTTTTTGAGTAACTTTTTCTAGATAAAGAAAGGCTTTTTCTAGTAGCTTTAAGTCCTCGCTTAATCCATTTAAAACTGGGTAAGCTAAGAATTCTCCAAAAGAACCATATTCTAAATCAGAAATGTATTCGGTGTTAATGGCTTCAAATACTTCAATAGCAGTTATATCTCCCAAGCGAGCCAAGCAAATAGATGAATAAAAATTTGCTTTCCAATAGTCTTCTTTATTTTCTTTGGCTTTTGTAAAATAATTATTAGATGACTTATATTTACCTAAAGAAAATAAAATATGTCCTTTTTCAAAGTAAGCTTCTGCAATAATGTTTTTTTTATTAAGAGTTTTACTTAATTTAATAACTTCATTCTGCCAAATTAAAGCTTCATCATTCTTTTTTTGGTTAGTGAAACAAGAGACAATATAATTATAAGCATCTAATTTAGATTCTGTATCTTCTTTAGTAAGCTTAATATGTTCTTTTAATTTGTCAATAGCTTGGTCATATTTAAACAAACCATGTAAAGAAGCACCCCAAAAAAGAGTAGCTTCTTTATGTTTGCTATTTATCTTAATTGTCTTTTTGAATTTTTTTACTGCCTTTTTAAGTTTTTTTCTTGCCTTTTTAGAATTTTTTCTTTCTTTAAGATATTTTGTAGATAATACCCACAAGGCATACCCCCAATAAAAATATGCTTTTTCATTTTGAGAATTTATTTCAGTTGCAATTTTATATTTCTTAGTTGCCTCTTCAAGCTTTCTTTGTTGATGTAAGGTTAAACCCCATTCGTAATAAGCACCATCATTTTTAGGATTTATATCAGTAGCTTCTTTAAACATCTCTATTGCTTCATCATATTTTCCTTGTGCAAGTAAAATATTTCCCCACTTTAGATAGGCTATATCATCTTGAGGATTTATTTCAGTTGCTTTTTCAAACTTCTCTATTGCATCATCAAACTTTCCTTGATTATCTAAAAGAAGTCCCCAGAGGCAATAAGCTGTATCATTTCGTTTATCTATTTTAATAGCTTCTTTAAACTTCTCTATTGCTTCATCATATTTTCTTTGTTCAAATAAAGCACTTCCCCAGTTGCAATAAGCATCACCATTTTCAGGATTTAATTTAATAGCTTCTTTAAACTTCTCTATTGCATCATCAAACTTACCTTCTACGGCTAAACTAGCACCTTCACGAACTAATTTTTCAGATAATATTTTATCTTCTTTGCTTACTTCTTGATTTTTATTATTTTCCTTAGTCATAATTCCACTCAGATAATATTAAACAACCTTAAATAATGTTTTTATTTTGTAAAAACTCAATTATTTCTTGGTGTTTATTTGCCTTAAATAATAGTTTTTTTTCAAGCTCTTGGTCAGAAGCTCCAACGCCTGAAATCATAATTGTATTAAATCCAGCACCAAGGGCGGCGGTAACACCAGGAATAGAGTCTTCAATTGCAATACATTCTTTTGGTTTATAACCCAATAATGAAGCGGATAATAGATATGGTTCTGGGTTTGGTTTGTGGTTTTTGACGCTTTCGTAAGTTACGATTTGTTTGAAAGTTTCTAGGACTTTTGTTTGTTTGGATAGTCCGAAATTATTTGTAACCACATGTTTTTCAGCAGAAGTTACCAGCCCAATATCTAGGTTTGTTTGTTGTTTGATTTTCTCAAATAAATCTAAAAAACCATTTTTTAAAACAATACCTCTTTCTTTTAATAAACTAACGCCAACGCTTTCGGCATCGTTCCAAAATTGGTCTGCTTTTTGTTGGTTATTATCTAAAAGTCGTTTTAGAATTGCTTTGCATTCAAGCTTTGATTTACCAACAAAAGATGCGGAATCTTCTTCGGTCATTGCGATATTATTTCGCTTGGCGATTATCATTCGTGCATCATAATAAAATTGTTCGGAATCAAAAATCACTCCGTCCATATCAAAAACAACTGCTTTGATGTTTTTTAGCATATTACTACCTCTGGTTCTAATTGAATATTAAATTTAGTTTCTACAACTTTTATAATTTGTTTGGCAAAGTTGTATATTTTATCGCCTGTTTGTCCGTTTTTATTTATTAAAATAAGTGAATGTTTGTGGTAAGTTCCAACACCATCTATAGTTTTATCTTTGTAACCAACCGCTTCAATTAACCATGCTGCTGGAATTTTAAACTTATCATTTTCAAGTTTATAAAAAGGCATATTTGGATTTTGCTCAGATAATTCTGTAAACAAATCTTTTTCTATAATTGGGTTTTTGAAGAAACTTCCAGCATTTGGAATTTCTAAATGATTTGGTAATTTACTTTGACGAATATCAACAACTTTTTTTATTAATGAATTTGCAGTTATAGTTTTGGAATTATCAGCCAAACCTGCATAACTCAAAACTGGGTCAAATTGTTTTGGAAGCTTAAATGTTACAGACATAACTATATATTTTTTAAATGCTTTTTGCTTAAATATACTATTTCTATAACCAAATTTACATTCTGCATTTGTGAATTTGACAAATAAATTCAAATCCATATCGTAAGTAATAACTTCATCAATAAATTCACAGGCCTCAACCCCATAAGCACCAATATTTTGCACAGGTGAGGCTCCAACCGTTCCAGGAATATAAGCAAGGTTTTCCAGCCCATAAAATCCAGAGTCTGACATTTGACAAACAAATAAATGCCAATTCATTCCAGCACCTGCAGTTACATAAGCACAATCATCTAACTCATTGATTAATAAGTCTTCAAAGCGATTAATAATAACCGTTCCATTATATTCACGATTTGTAAAAAGAACATTGCAACCCTCACCCAAAACTATAAATTCATCTTTGCTAGTTAGAGTTAGTTGTTGAATATCCAAAAGATTTTCCAAAATAATTAATCGCTTTGCAACTGTTGGCGTTCTAAAGCTTGTGTAATTAGTTATAATTTCCATAGTTTCTTTCATTTTGTTTGTGCTTTATATTTTATATTTTATATTTATCAACTTTATAACGAAAAGATCTAAAGCTAATGCCTAATTGTTTGGCTGCTTTTGTTTTATTTCCGCCTGATTTTTCAAGAGCTGATTTTATAGCTTCTTTTTCAACTTTTTCAAGATACTCATCTAAGTTTCCAATGTCTTTTGGAGTTTCTACTTCAGTAGTTTGAACTGTTTGAACTGTTTGAACTGTTTCAACTGTTTTTATTGGAGTTATTTCCTCAGTTTTTATGGTTTTTTGCTTAGTATCATCTGATAAATCAAACTCTGATTTTCCAGTGAGATTGTTATTTTCTGGTAAATTATCACTTAAATCATTATCCGAATCTAAATCAAAATTCATTCCCATATCATCGTCATCATTATTTATAACTGAATTTGAGAAGAAAATATTTTCGGCCTCAATTTTTTCACCTTCACAAAAAGTAACAGCTCGCTCCAAAATATTCTCAAGCTCACGAACATTCCCGGGGAAATCATAAGAGCTTAGTTTTATTATAGCAGGCTTGGTTATTTTTAGGTTTTTGAGATTATGTGATTTGGCTAGTTTGGTCAAAATATATTTGGTAATTAATAAAACATCTCCAGCGCGTTTTCTAAGTGGTGGCATTTTTAGAGAAATTACATTTAACCGATAATACAAATCTTGACGAAATTCTTTTTCTTCAACTAATTTGGCAAGGTCTTTATGAGTTGCAGACAATATTCTAATATCAACAGGAATTTCAGTATCTCCACCAACTGGGCGAACCGCTCGTTCTTGGATTGCACGAAGAAGTTTTACCTGCATAGAAAGAGGTAAATCAGCAACTTCATCTAAAAATAAAACACCACCATTTGCAGATTCAAATAGACCTTTTTGATCTTTGTTTGCACCTGTAAATGCACCTTTTTTATAACCGAAAAATTCACTTTCAACCAAGCTTTCAGGAATTGCTCCACAATTTACCGCAATAAATGGACCATCAAATCTAGCCGAATGCTCATAAATACTTCTAGCAACTAATTCTTTACCTGTTCCAGATTCTCCATGGATAAATACTGGAGCTTGGGATCTGGCGAGTTTTTTAATTATCGCATCTAGCTTTTGCATTACTGCTGATTTACCAATTATATTTGTTTTGGTAGTGCTTGATTTATCTGTTGCTTTTCCTGTTTTTGTATCAATTTTGGCGGTGCTTTTAGTGCGGTCATTTAACTTAATAGCTGCGTCAGCCATTGCACGAAGCTGTTTTAAATCAAATGGTTTATTCACAAAATCAAAAGCTCCTAGTTTTAAAGCTTCTACGGCAATATCAACATTTCCGTGTGCAGTTATCACACAAACAGGAAGCTGAGGCAGATTATTTTGAATATATCTTAACAAATCCATTCCGCTACCATCAGGTAACTTCATATCAGTTATACAAAAATCTAACTTTTCTTTTTTTAGTTTTGCAAGTGCTTCTTTGACAGTTGCCGCTAAAACGCATTCAATTTTCATTCCCATAAATGCCATTTCGATTAGTTCACGAATATCTTTTTCGTCATCTATAATAAGTGCTTTTATTTTGCTCATTAAAGTCTTTATTGTTAGTAGTTTGAAAGGTATGATTGTAACAGAATTTAAAACATAGATTTATAAAAAGTGAAAACTACACAAAACCAAATAGAACAACTAAAAGAAGCCAGCCAAATATGTATGAAAGCATTGGTTAGAAGAGAATACTCTGAAAAAGAACTTAGGCAAAAATTAACAGAATTTAGTTTTGAAATAATTGATGAATGCTTAGAAGTGCTAAAAGTAAAAGGTTATCAATCAGATACAAGATATGCGGAAATGATTACCAAAGCCAGAGTAAGCCAAAGATACGCCGCCAAATGGATAGAAATGAAACTAAGCCAACAAAATATAAATTCTGAAATAATATCAATTGCATTAGAAGAATATGTTGATTATTGGTTAGAAAATGCAATATATTTAGTTAAGAAAAAATCTTTGGCTAAAAATTTGGCAGATAATAAAATACAAAATAAAGTTAAAAACTTTTTGCTAAATCGTGGCTATGATTACGATATGGTTAAAAAAGCAATTAACTTGGTTTTGGAAAGTGAACAAAATAAACAAAATAACGATTACTAAAATAAAACTTATGAATAATAAAAACTACAGCTTATCAGAATTTGATTTTGAACTTCCAGATGAATTAGTTGCCCAATTTCCAGCAGATAAAAGAACAGGAAGTAGATTACTAAAAGTAGGGCAGGGTGAAGATATTACAACTAATATAAATGCAAATTTCCCAGATTTGATTGATGAATTAAACTCAGGTGATGTTTTGGTTTTAAATGATTGTAAAGTGATTCCAGCAAGGCTAAAAGCAAATAAATTAACTGGTGCAAAATTGGAAGTTTTTGTGGAACGAATTCAAACAGATAAACAAGCACTTTGTATGATAAAAAGCAATCGCCCAGTTAAAATAGATATGCAAATTGTAATAAATCAGCAAAATGCAATTATAAAAGCAAAACAAGATACATTTTTCCTAATTGAATTAATTGATGGAACTTGGGACGAATTATTAGATAAATATGGAGATATTCCACTGCCACCATATATAAAACGCCAAACTACAGCAAAAGATGATAAAAGATATCAGACAGTTTATGCTAAAAATAAAGGTGCAGTTGCTGCTCCAACAGCAGGACTTCATTTTGATGATAACTTATTGGAAAAAATAAAAAATAAAGGTGTTAAAATTGTTTTTGTAACTTTATTTGTTGGAGCTGGAACATTTTTACCAGTGAAAGTTGAGAATATAAAAGAACACAAAATGCACTTTGAATTATTTGAAATATCTACGCAAACAGCAAGCGTAATAAACCAAGCAAAACAACAAGGAAATAATATTATAGCCGTTGGAACTACAAGCTTACGAGCAATAGAAAGTGCAAGTGAAAATAACCAAGTTTTTGCAATGAAAAAAGATACAAATTTATTTATTTATCCAGGTTATGAATTTCAAATAATTGATAAACTTATAACTAATTTCCATTTACCAAAATCAAGCCTGATGATGCTTGTAAGTGCATTTGCTGGAACTCAAACTATAAAAAATGCTTATAAATTTGCAATAGATAATAAATATAGATTTTTTAGTTATGGTGATTCTATGATTTTGAGCAAATCTAATACACCTAACTAATACTAACAAAACTAATTCTAGCTAAGAATAACAAGCGATAAATTCTGCAAACTCTTCGTTTGTAAAAGGAAAAAATAGCAACTCTCCTGTTTTAGATTTTAGGACTGGAATTTTTTGCCAAAATTCATTTAAAAGCTCTGAATTAGTAGTTATATCAATTTCTTTTATTTGCACATTTTTTGGAATTCGTGCCTGTAAAAAAGCTCTAATATCAGCACATAATCTACAATCAGTTTTTGAATAAAGGGTTATTTTTTGTGGTTGCATTGTTTTAGTTTTTTTATCTAAAGAAAACAAGTAAAGAAACACCTATAAATATTAGAATACTCGCTTTTATTCTATCTTTACCAAATTCTTCTTTTAGAAAAATATATCCAATAATCCCTGCAAAAATAATTCCAACTTCTCGCAAGGCAGAAACAACAGAAATATTAACAATAGTCATAGCATAAATAACTAAACCATATGATGTAACTGTTAAAATCCCTGCAATACTTGCTGGCTTCCAGTTAGATTTTATAAATTCTCCCAAAATATCTCTTTTAATAAAAGCAGTAACAATAGTAAATGGAATTGCATCAATAACATAAAGCCATGCTACAAAAATCAAAGGGTTATAAGCCTCTCTAGCCCCAAGTGCATCAACCATAGTATAACAAGCGGTGCAAAATGCTATTATTAAAGCAAATATAAATGCTTTTCTTTCAATTTTACCAAATTTAAAAGCTAATAAAAACACACCTAAACAGATAATAAGTATGCCAAAAATTTGTGGTATAGATGGTGTTTCATTAATGAATATTGTGGAAAGAATTATTACCAAAATTGGAGCAGTTCCGCGTGAAATAGGATACATTTGACCAAAATTAAATCTATACCCCTCACAAAGTAATATTTTATAAACTAAATGAATAAATGCTGAAGCACCTAAAAAATAAATATTAATATCAAAAATATTATTAAATGTAGATAAAACAATGATTGCAGGAATTGCTGCCACTACACTAATTATTGAATAAGTTAAATATCGGTCATTACCTAATTTTAAAAGCACATGCCAAGTTGAGTGCATTAATGCACTGATAAATACTAAAACTATACCTATTAAGCTCATTTGTTTATCTCCTTATCTAAAAATTTAAGTGTTTTTATGAGAATTTTTTGCCAAAATTCATTTAAAAGCTCTGAATTAGTAGTTATATCAATTTCTTTTATTTGCACATTTTTTGGAATTCGTGCCTGTAAAAAAGCTCTAATATCTGCACATAATCTACAATCAGTTTTTGAATAAAGGGTTATTTTTTGTGGTTGCATTGTTTTAGTTTTTTATAAGTTTTTTTATAAGTTTTTTTATAAGTTATCTGCTTAGAATTTATTTGTATATATTGCCTCTAAAACCAATTTTCACAAGTAATATCAAAAGTTCTTTTTCTTTGATTTGGGTAATTAATCTATAGTTACCTAAACGATATCTCATAAACCATTACTCCATTGATATCATATTCTTTGTAGCCATTTGGAGTGTGAACTACTTTTATTACTTTATTAGTTTTGTAACTGCATTTGAAATATGTTGTTGGTAATTTATATTCATTCATAAGCCACTTTTTAAAATCAGTATGCTTTTTTTTCATAAAGATTAAAGAATCTAGAATAGTTTTACCCAACGATGTTCTTTGATTAATATTGCCTCCCTTAGATATTAAAAACTTTATCATTTCTTTTGTATTTGCAGAAAAAAACGGCGGCTTAACTTCATCATTACAATCTATTACTGGGTAATAAGGTTGAGTTATATTAATACTAGCGTTGTGCTTTAAAAAAAGCTCTAACACAGGGTAATTATTTGCTTCAATAGCTAACTTGGTAGGTAATATATATGGTGAATTATTCTTATGTAAAATGTTTGGGTTCGCTCCATATTTTAAGAGTAGTTTTACAGTTTCTAAGTCTTCTTTATAAGCAAATTGCAAAAGTGTAAAGCTATATTTGTATGAAAAATGAGAGTCAGGATTTAACCCCTCCTTAAGCATTTTTTCAAGTGCTTTATTATTATGATTTTTCATTATTTTCATAATTTCTCCACCTTTCTTTTTGGATAGCTGTTGCTCTGGCATCATATTAAAAGTATCATAATATATTAGATCTAACCTGTTTATAAAAGGCAAATCTACAGCATTAGCAAAGTAACAGAATAGTGATAAGGTTAGTAATATTGTTTTCATTTTATTTTCCTAAGTAGTTTTTAATATATTAAAGAATCATTTGCATTAAAATCATAAACCATTACTCCATTTATATCATACTCTGTAAACCCATCTATACTATGGACTACTTTTACTATTTTATTAATTTTGTTACTACATTTAAAATATGTTGTTGGTAATTTATATTTATTTATAAGCCACTTTTTGAAATTAATAGATTTTTTTTTCATAAAAGTATAATAGTCTAAAATAGTTTCACTTCTAGCTGTTTTTTGATAAATATTCCCTCCTTTAGAAACTAAAAACTTAATCATTTCTTTTGTATTTGCATTAAATAATGGTGGTGTAATACTATTATGTGTATCGCAATTTATTATTTGGCGATATGGTTGTTCTGTATTAATACTTGCACCATGTTTTAAAAAAAGATTTAGCATTTCAAAATTATTAGTTGCTATTGGTTGTCTTGTCGCTAATACATAACGAGAGTCACCTTCTTTTAAAATATTTGGGTTTGCTCCATACTTTAGTAGTAATTTAACTATTTCAATACTTTCATTTGAATAGGCAAGTTGTAGTAAGGTGAAACTATGTTTATATGGGAAATAAGAATCAGGGCTTAAGCCCTCCTTAAGCATTTTTTCAAGTGCTTTATTATTATGATCTTTTATTATTTTCATAACTTTTCTGCTTTTCTTTTTGGATAAATATTGTCCAAGCTTCATATTATTATGTCTATAATCTTTACTTTTTATAAAAGGCAAATCTACAGCATTAGCAAAGTAACAAAATAGTGATAAGGTTAGTAATATTGTTTTCATTTTACTTTATTTCTCAAAATAATACCTCCTTAAATTTTGTAAAGTCACACCAAAGACCATCAACACTAATACCTAAACCAAGTCTAGCTAATTCATTTTATTCCATAATTCAGAAGCTAAACTATGGTATATCAATACATTCAAAACTCTTAGAATTTATAGATTTATTTTTTGAATCATACTCAAAAAATAAACTGCTTGACGACCCTTTATTTAATTCTACCTTATCACCATAAGAAAGAGAACATATTCCTTTTCCTTTCGCTCCACACTCAATATTATCATGAAAGGTTTTTGTTCTATTAAATATGGATATACTAAGATAATTTTGGAGAAAGTCAGACACTTTAACTTGTGTTAATGTATTATTATGATCATTAACTATTTCACAATGTATATTCTCTTTTTGAATATCAATGTTTTGATTGGAAATTAATGATTTAAGTATATGTTTTGCATCTTTTATTTTATGTTTATTTGGAATAGCACTAGAATATAAATAACCAATAAAATAACCAATTATAAGGATTATCATAGATAATATTAATTTTTTCATTTTATTTCCCAAAATAATACCTCCTTAAATTTTGTAAAGTTACTACAACGACTATCAAAGTTCTGATTTTTATCTTTTGTATGGCTCAATATATTTATCCTGTTTTTTGATAAAATCATCAAATTCTTTAGAGTTATAAATTTCAAAACAATTTAAAAGAACCACAGATTTCCCTGTTATCTTACTCTTACTTTTTATGGAAGGATATACTTTGGAAATGTAAAGCTCTGTTTCTTTATATGGATCATAAGTTGTATATCGATCTTTGTCTCTTTTTATTACATGCATTCCTGTTCCTCTATTGTTATTATATGAAACACCAGCAATAACTAAATCATAAAAGATAATATTGGTAGAAGTATAAACATTTCTTTTTTTATCAAATTGTTTATACAAACAGTGACTGAAACCATATACTTTTAATTTATTCCTAGCGTTTATTGTATGCTCATTTGCTTTTGTATTTCTATAGGAACAAGATAAAAAAATCAATATAAGAAATATAATACTAAGATTTGTTATTTTTGACATTATTTTAATCCCCATAAGCGTACTCAATATATTTATCCTGTTTTTTGATAAAATTATCAAATTCTTTAGAGTTATAAATTTCAAAACAATTTAAAAGAACCACAGGTTCCCCTGCTTTATTACTTATGCCTTTTATGGAAGGATACACTTTGGATAAGTAATGGTCTGTTTCTTTGTATGGATCATAAAGAACTTCAAATGTATCTTCATTTTGCTTTATTATATGCATTCCTGTTCCCATGTAATGATATGCTGTACCCGTAATAAGTAAATCAGAAAAAGCAGTATCAGTACTAGAATAGGCGTCTTTAAGTTGTTCATATACGCAATTACTGAAACCATATATTTTTAATCTATTTCTAGCGTTTATTTTATGCTCACTTGGTTCTGTATTTTTATCAGAACATGATGATAAAATCAATATAAGAAATATAATACTAAGATTTATTATTTTTAACATTACTTTAACCCCCGTTAATATTCTGAATATATATATCTTGCTCTTTAATAAAATCATCAAATTCTTTAGAGTTGTAAATACCAAAACAATTTAAAAAAACTACAGGTTTACCTGTTTTCATACTCGTAATTTTCTTCATGTAACGATATGTTTCTGAAAAGTAATCTTTTGTTTCTTTGTATGGATCATAAATAACTTCAAATGTATCTACATTTTTTTTTATTACATGCATTCCTATTCCTGTCTGATGATATAATGAACTGGTAATAAGTAACTCAGAAAAAACAATGTCGGCACTAGAATTAACATCATCTTTAAATTGTTTGGATACACAATTACTTAAACCATATATTTTTAATTTATTTCTAGCATTTATTGTATGCTCACTTAGTTCTGTATTTTTATCAGAACACGATGATAAAATCAATGTAGATATTAATAAGCAACTTAAATTTAGTCTTTTTTTTAATTTTTTCATTTTATTTTTTTTTAATAGTTATTAGCTGATGATATACTTAGGAGTGAAATGGCTCAATATATTTATCCTGTTTTTTGATAAAATTATCAAATTCTTTAGAGTTATAAATTTCAAAACAATTTAAAAGAA
>JAUTBQ010001798.1:0-20033 GCA_032361185.1 Lepetodrilus ovalis
CAAGATTTACTGTGAGAGAAACAGACCCCCCAACCCCCTTCCCCCCCCCCCCCCCACCCTTCCTAGTTTCTGGAGAAGGCCACCTGTTGCTTGCTCCAGCTACAAGTGTCTGTGTGTCTGTGGGAGTTGGACCCAGACTACACACTGGAGCAGGGGGTTCCAGTAACATCTGAGAAGGCTGTAGGCTGGTGACCCACTGGGCCTGGTGGACCTTTTCCTCCTCCTCTGTTGCCCCCCTCTTTCATTGCATTATGTAGTATATATCCAGCTTATTTTGTATGCAGGCGTTGGTAAAATAACTGACCAGATATTGACAGCGAATGAGTTTGAACCTGTGGATAATGTAGTATATGCTGTCACTAAATGTGTGGATATTGTTTCAAATATGGAAATCACGTTGCTAGGTATTCTTTCAGTCTGCATACAGGAAACAATTATTAATCTTTTTTTTCTTTCTCTGCAGTATTTTGATCATGTGTACAATTAGGGTTTGTTTACACTATTATTCACCCTGTTATTAGTAGTCCAACTTGTAGTGATCATTGTCTGTGTGCGAGAGAGAGAGAGTAGGGATGGGTGGGGGATTATATTCTGGATCTATTTATAGATTGCTGGCTGGTCACAAAGTCACATTTCAATGTCATATTGATTTCTCTAGCACTAGTATAGCACCGATTGTGAGCGCGTGTCTGATCCACAAAGACGTCATCAGAAATACTGGTCATCTTCCACGGAAACAGTTTTCTAACAATTTTCTAGCATATTGATCAAATTGTCTCGATGGACATCTCCATCCTTCGCTGCGACAGCCGGTGCTCCAGACTGGAATCCGGTTCAACACTCAGACTTCATTGTCATCTTGATTGAGATATTTGATGTTCTGCTGATAGTTTCTTGACAACTTGGTCATGATTGAGATGCCTCTAGGCCGTGATAGTTTCCTGACAACTCTCTCTAGATCTCTCTCTCTATCTCTCTCTCTCTAACCTCCGGGCAGATTGTCCTCAGATGGATTTCATCTCTCCCTGCTCATTCCAGCCAGGCTTTCTCCCCCTCTGGGCAGCCATAAAACATGTCCTCAAGTTATCCTAAAATGTCCTTATGTCATTTCCTGCTCTTCAGTGTTTGAAGGGCACTGGTG
This sequence comes from Lepetodrilus ovalis, assembly GCA_032361185.1. Taxonomy (NCBI): domain Eukaryota; kingdom Metazoa; phylum Mollusca; class Gastropoda; order Lepetellida; family Lepetodrilidae; genus Lepetodrilus; species Lepetodrilus ovalis. The sequence continues at coordinate 1,142 of JAUTBQ010001798.1, forward strand.
CAGAGCTGGCTACTGGTAATCATCCACGGGGCAGCTCCCAGGCATTGTTTGTGTGACAGGGACGTAGTTCAACAGGTCATAATAATACGTAACCTGCTAGAGTGATTGCTTTGTGTGCCCGGATAAGAAACGGGCTGTGAAGTAGTCGATGTCCTAATATTACGTTGCAATATCCCAGTATTACGTGGTCTCCTCCTAACATTACGCTGTAATGTCGGTGATGGGGCTTATGCTGATATCTTGATAATTAATTGCTGTTGGAGATTGTCACACAAGAACTATATTGTTCTTCTGGAAGGATTGTGTGGCAATATGTTCTCCCAATAGATAGTGGCTTTACATTGGAAAGATTCCTTCAAGATTACTTTGGCAAGCGGTTCATTGTGAAGGGGTGGGTGTTCAATAGAGTGTTGCATAACATGAATAAATGTGGAAGAACAAGACCTATTGAACATTAGAATTTTTTGATCAGTTTTGTTCACATTTTACAGGATTGGATATTAGCTGTAGCCACTTAGTAAAACACGAATTTCACTATCTGTACCATGCAGCTTTCTGTGAACTGTAAAAGGCAGTCACACCACAAATGTGGGATCTAAGCTAACTTGTTCCAGGTCTTAAGTGAAAGCAGAGGACTTCCTTGTGTACCAGGCTGTGCTCTAGAGACAGCGATATCAGCTTCATGTGACGTGTCATCTAGTCCCCCTCCCAGTCCCCCTCCCTCTGCCCTCGCCCAGGCTACAACCTGTGATTGTCAGACGCTACATACATAAGGAAGTAGAAAGTCTTACATATGTGTCCTTGGCCCACTCCATCTTGTGAGAACAGCTAGTGTTTTCCTCCTACCGAGGTCACAGTAAAATGTAAAATGCTTATCCAGTATCTGAAAAATCATGGTGTACATGTTATGACAATTTTGCATTTGACATACTACTACTCGGTCACTTGTCCAACTTCCAATGGATTCTTCTGTGTCGGAACATTATGAATTTTCCATATTGAATATACAATAACAATCGTGGTAATTTATATCTATGAGGTATATTTTCTGAACATGGTAGACAGCAAGGTTGGCCTCTCTGCAGGAGTCTGGCCATATTTTCTCATTAAAACTACATATTAATATAAATGTCAGACGGTTATTATGTTGCTCACGATCCTTTTTGCTCAGGTCTTATCTTCATAACAAATTAATTTGTGCCATATTACAATATGTTGTATTAATTATTCAGGATTCTGTGTAATAAACAGAACTAGGGGAGAAAAATCATGGTGCCTTTTGCAACCTTGGTGTAGTATTCTGCATGGTCATGGCTGTTTGTAGAAGCTGAGGAGTGCTTGGGGTTTGGAGTTCTCCACAGGCGTGTGTCCTGCAATGTGACTGGATTCCCCAGAGTTTGCTCAGGACTACTTCCCCAGTGCTTTCCTAAGGCAAAGGGCTTCTGCAGCACATAGTGGAACTCCACTGAAGGGGAGTCTGTCGGCCGTAGACCGCAGACAACGACACACACCGACCTGGTTGCCATGTGTTTGCTCAGAAGAGTTGACTGGGTTCAGTTTGTTTATGTGCCAGTGCTGTGGATCCCGCGTGTTTCCGAATCTCGCCTCCTCCTCCTCCCGTTCAGACCTCCTCCCGTGGAGAGGTGCCCGTCTCCAGATAAAAATAGCATGGACTCGCTGGAGGTAATCGTTAGCCTGGGATTAGGGAGAGGATGACGTCTGCTTGGCTGCTATTTAGATATCTCCCTGTGCAGATCATTCATTTGACTGAATAAAAGATGTGTATGACTCTGCCCTGGGATAATGTTAGGAAGCGGGTGGGTCAGGGCAAGTGGCTGGATTACAATGACACCAAGCCAGAGAGGTTGCAGATGTTCATATTTCTTCTGGAAGGATTTCTGTTATTGTTGGAATACATTTTAATGGTCTTCAGTTGTAATTTCTGGTGAAGTTACATAATGAGAAAAATAATCAGTTGCATTTGGTGAAATTGTTCTAGGTATTTATTGTAGGGAATATTTCAGATATGTTATACTTTCTGGTGGTTCCTTTCAAGTTATGCAAGGATTAAATATGAACTTCAATCTTAGGTCTGTCCCAAGTAAACTTTATCAAATGAAAGATAAAAAAATATGTTTAAGTACTGTTGCACCAATACTGCAGTAATGCAAACATGTATATATCACAAAATCATACATAGCAAAGTCAACATGATTTCAAAAATGACTCCAGGAAATAACATGTAGATATTTGTCGATCGAATGTTTGCCAGGTAATGTATGTCAGCCCATATCTGAGTGGTTTTGTCCAACTGGAAGTACGGTAGATTCAGGTGGAAGTAGAATCACCTCGTATCTTCGTTTCGTATCTTTTATAGCCACTGACGTGTCAGGGTTGCTTTTGTGCGATTATGGTTTGTGTGGGCAATGGTGACTATTCATGCTCGGTCATGCTGCCTTATCGTAAACGTTGATTTGGCCTAGTTTTACATGCTACCAGTTTCACACACATACCCAGGTCCACATGAGCCCAGAGAGACCAGGTTATTTAGGCTATCTATAGTGGTTTGTTTGGCAAAGGTTGTAATGTATATATACACACACATATAAAATATAGTTATAAGTGGAATGTGATTGCTAGGAAAACACTCATGCTTTTTTTAATTGTCAGCAGCAGGTATTTTGATAGCTATATCTATAGTTGTTTGTTGTTGCTAGCAACAGGTTATGTGATATTGGCAATAATTAATATTCAGTATTTAATAAGAATACTATTTTAATATTTTCTGGGTGAATGTTCTTCTAGTATTAATGGGAAGAATTAATTGAAAGTTTTATTTTTTTATAAAACGTGTCTACCGTATGTAAATTACTTGAATTAATTAACTACCACTCCTTTATATTTTCTTGGACATTATGTTTATCCAGTATGCTGTATTTCAATTTCGGGATATAAATAGCACCTATGAAAATAGTCCATAGTCCATTCGGGTCTATATCCAGTTTTGTTCAGGTTAAGGGTATAGGAAGAGGAAATACAGTCTTTTTCTTTAGTGAGCGGTGTATGTGTGTGCGTTTTTCCTTTACTCTACTGGGCAAGCCGTAACCTGCCTATGTAGATAGGTATTATCTCTCTCGCTGGCCTGGCAATGGGCCAAGTTGTTACTTAGTATCACCTGACAGGTCTTACCTAGGTCATTTGTGATTGCACCATCAGACACCATGCTTATCTTGTACGTGATTCGTCATTGGGAGATAGCTGGAAAATTTCCACATTTAAAACTTGAGTACTAGAATACCTGGTGTAGGTGGCAATTTAATGCAAAACTTGTCATTTCTAGTACGTGTAATGTATAACTAAATGTCCTTGGAATGAATATCTACAAAACATAATGTAAATAAGTGTCGTACTTTTCATGACTGGTCCTGTTTTTGGAAACTGGGCTTCTTTTGCGATGCAAAAGGTCATGCAACACCACATAAATGTTAACATAACAAAATGAGTCCGAACATTAACCCAACAGGGGATGGTAACATTTATTAATGATAAAGAAACTTTGGACCGGAAGAGGATCTACTTATTCGGTTTAGTGTCGTAATTGTTTCACTAGCCATAAGTTGACAATCCTCAATCTAAAGCACAATCCATTGGTAGGCCAGCATTGACAGTTGTGCTATTCTACAGGTTGAACTTGTCATAGATACAGGGAGAAACATCAATAATATATTTCATGTATCGGTTCTGGCTCCGTTCCTGACGCGTCTGTATCGCCGGGGGGTGTGTGGGGGGGTTACTTCACATGTACGTGGATGCCTAGCATAATGCTACGACTCTATGACAATAGCCGCTACAGAGCTTGAATCCACAGTGATACTTCCGTATATATATATTCTGCCGGTCGTTTGGCACGATCAATAACGAGAAATCGGTGGCATTACGTGCGTCCATAAGCAACAGCCACACTCCATTGTCAGCGGTTATGTACATCTGGTAGTTTGTGCCAAGGCAGGCTTATGTCTGGATCAATTCCCCGACACGAATAATAGTTTTGCAAGGCATAATTCCTTCTTATGATTGGGAGCAAATACAATAGAATTGGATCATTTCTATGTTTGTGTGTCCTACTTTGTTAGTGGATGATGCGCGTGCATGACGCCTGTATAGGTATCATGTTCCATAGCGAAATTACTCGTAGCACATCTGTTAAAAAAATGTGACATACGCTGTGATTGATCTGCTCATGACTGACTTAATGCAAACAATAGAGTTCATGCCTTTTGTCTATCCACTGCAGCGGAAGCATCGCGCGACTTATTTAGAAAGGTCAATGTATGCACTGCGTAGGTTAGCAATCGCTGCGATATATCCAGGTTTCCTTGTGACGTAACCAGACTCCACATCGCGTCACAATCCTTCCAGGATCGATCCCTTAACTGTGTCATAGTACCCCAAGTCCGGCATCGACCAGATTGTATTATGTTCCAGTATTTGCGATATCCACGCTACGGCCTTATTTTTAGTCATATGGATTATTTCCCATTTTAGTTCATTGCCCTTTTAATATATATATCTTGGTATTCACTGGTGCTGGTCAATAACACTGCATTGATGGGTGTTTGTTCTTTGTATAGTTACCGACTGCGCTTAATTGAAGCTTAGGCTACACTGCCTTGTAAATATTGTGAAGAAGCACCGAGGAAACATTTCCACCTGGGTGGCTGTAGCCATCTGTGCGTGACAAGACCACGCTGTAGCTGCAGCCCTGTTGTCACTGTACGCGACAGGTGACGTCAGAGGGAATGTCCCGAGGCGTAGTGCCAAATCCGGGTTTGCTGGTATTTGGAGCGCGCGATGTAACTGCCGACCTTCACCCTTTTTTCTGCGATTTCTGAAAGCGATCGATCCAACCAGAATGGATTGCTTTCGGCGTAATTGGTATCAGCAGTGTAGACGCACTTGTTTGTCGGCCACTGAAATAGCATTTCATTTAGGGCCGAGTTGACAGTTGCTTCCGTGAAGGGAATAAATGTCATACCTAATATCTGTGTACATGTCATATAGGTCGTGCATAAACACGACTAGATCTACCATTAGTTATCTGCCTGTTAACAATTAATGATTTTTGGACTATCACTTGACTATTGTTGGCATGTGTCGTCGCAAGGACTTGAACACTGCCACAGGTGTAGTATTTAGTTTGAGTCCTCCACCATCATACATGGTTTTAGTAGCACAGCCATATTGGAAAATAAACTTGACAACCAGTGTCAACTTGAGCGGCTAGAGTTTGACCTTTGTGTGACACGCCGGGGATGTATAGCACAAGCTAGAGTCACATTGATACGCTTCAACTGGTAGGACTGAAATAAAGTTGTGAGGTTAACGTATCTCCTATTTCAAATGCAGGATCAGTATTATTATTATCAGCATCATTATAATGTACTAAATATTCCCAACTTTCTTGCAGTGGATGCCCATGAACAGCAACATTACTGATGTTATTATTAATTATTATTATTGTTATTGATGTTCAATACTGTTGTTGTCATAGTGTACTAAATGTGCCCTTGTTTCTTGCAGTGGACGCCTGTGAACAGCAGCAGAAGAATGGGCGGCAGGTTGCTGCAGAGGCTCTACTCAGTATGGACTCTCCAACCAACAGCCTGGAGAGCAAAACATTCTTACACGGCATTCTACACGACCATCAACGTACGTATTTGTCATTTGCATAGCTTTTTCCATATTCTCCTAATGAGAAATAACGTCATGTTTTTGCACGCATTTATGAAAACAACGTTATTTGTTAGTATAGAATTGGTCAGCCTTTTTTTAGTTGCATGCAATTTATAAAATATATTGGTAGTACCACCTGAAATATATTATCAGCGGTTATAATTCTGTGGTATGAATCGCCGCAGGTATTATAAATTTGCCTAGCCAGGAACTTAATGTTATGTGTATCCCATCGTCCCATGTTTTCAACTCATGTCCACATTTTAGTATCGCACAACACTCCCTCAAAGCTGCAATCCTTTCATAGCCACTAGAGCGTGTTTACAATGATTTCCAGCTAGGGCATCGAGACATACAATATTTTGCGCTGTTGTTATTTTACGAGTATACAGGTACTAAGGATAGCCATATAAGTATTCATTTCCCTCAAAATCTTGGCAGCCAGCCCAATATACTATCAGGCAATAAATTTCCTAGGTGTACAAAGCTTTTTAAGAAAATATCTATTTCGCGACATCTACACTTTAATTGGAAGAAAATTTACATAAACCAATATAGAAATAGATGCTGTTTTATTGCTGCGGTAGATATGAGAGGGAGTTGACATTGACCAACACCTCGAGTAGTGGTGGCCATGAGTAGTTGTGGCCATGGACAACTACAGAAGGGTTTATAATGGAGAACCTGGAAAGAGACGCCTGTTGCGAAATTCTAAGAAACTGTACCACAGTCCCCAATGGCTGTATCTGACTACTAGGTCATGGAAGTTCTGATAAACTATGGCAGTAGTGGCCCCAAATGGCCATGGCAATAGAAGTTGTTTAGGAAACTGTGGCAATCGCTTCAACCATGCCCAGCATGTGACACATCTCGGGGCCCTGTGTGGGAGACATGCCTGGGATGTTCCCAGATCAACGGCGTCTCTGCACCAGTTGGAGCTCAGGGGACTGTTTACTCTGCAGTGTTTAATCAAAGCTTTGTGTGCTGAATCCTTGCTAACCTCTACTGAATCAGCAGCCGCCATGCTAGAACGTCCCTCCAGAACCCATATGGGGTCAGCGAGTACAGATCAACTGCATCTGGTGTCGCGATGGAAATTCCTCATGTCACATGGACCTCCGCTGGTGCTGGCCAAGCCAGGAAACATTGACAGATTCCCCCCTGTTTAAACTGTCGTGGAAATCAGCCAATCCCAGTGCTTCGTTAACCTTCGGCTGTACCCTTTGACACAAGGTTTTCAAGTGCCACGTGCAGTAACCGGCTGTTTTTCTCTCGAGTCCTCTCCTAATGTCCTAGTGTCCATCGAGTGTTTGTAAACTACAACCAACAACAACACTGCCGCCATTCCTTTAATGTAGTAGGTGTTTGCTATCCGACTGTTAAATTGATCCGTCTTCATCCAGATAATGCCAACGAACCAGCGATTGTTGGAAGTATATTTAGACATCTTTGATCTAGCAATAAGACTGTCTATACCTACATATCATATTATGGTTCATTATTTATTTACATTCCCGTCTGTAACCCATAGTTTTTTCAGACTCCATAGATATTTCTTTGATAAACTTCCTTAAGGTTTTGGTCAATTTTTAAGTGTCTATATTTTTGTAGATGTTTAAATATAGTTATTTTTGACACTTTAAGAAAAATTAACAATTTTGAATTGCCTTACACACCAATTGGCATTGCTATGCGAAAGAAATTGACTTGAATGTCAATCGTTGTTGCCATATATAGGAAAGCAATATGACAAGAACATCAATATTGCTGCCTCAAGAAAGACTTGAAAATATCTTTGGAAGTTATTGACTGCTTTTTAGCTTGATTAAATAACAAGATTTATTGTATACTCATGTAGTATTCTTGGTGTGTTTTCAGCATCATTGCCACCCAGCCCAGCAGACAGTGGAGTTTCCGACATTGACTCAAATTCAGACGACATCAAAATGCGGTTACATGGTTATTGTAAGTATCCTGTTAAGCACTTTTTCCTATGTATTTTTTTTAAAGGGACACAGTGACATAGTCATAATCTCCTCATGGTCATGCTATCTACAAAAGGATGCACTTAGTTTCAATCGACCTGTTAGTACATATTTCCCAAGGCGTGTCTAACACAGACACAAGGAAAATAGTTTCATGGATAATGTGTTCTATTTTATCATCCTGAGATCGTCAATCTGTATATAGTGCCCTAGGTCCTGTACACCCCTGACTGCGTCTTAGTGCTGATGATGTTTCCTACAGTAGTGTCATCTGGTGTGATCTCACGATGGCGACTGTCACCTCATAGTCAAGGCTATTTTCACTGACTAATCATGTGTGGGGGGACATGTGTTCTTGTTTTATCCTGTAATTTTTTTAACGATACACTTCAACTTATTATGTTACGAGAGTCTATTTTAGTCTGTCTGGATTTTAGTTGCACGCCACACTGTCAGTCATATTTCATCTCCGCAAGCTAGGATTACAGTTTTATTTTAAATATGCATGTCAAGTATTTGATTTTAAAGCTAGATTTTTTTTTCTGTGTGTCACAGTCAGTGACCCAGACAGTTTAAAGTCCATTTGTTATTAATGTCGATGTTCCACATATAGAAAACATTATGTTATGCTATGTTAAATGGCTTTGAATGCAGCAATAATTGACAACTGACTTGTGTTATTTTCAGCATTCGTCCCAAGCCCTCCGATGTCCGGTCCAAATCCATTCATCCCCCCCTACTGCCAGCCCCCACCAGCACATCAGCCCCTCCCCGCACACTTCAACACAGCCACACATATCGCCATGCGACCAGGTAAGCATCACATCCCCATGGCAGATCAGTAGCTTCGTCATATTTAATTTGGGTTGCCAATAGCTTGGTAGTTTTTGCTATGTTAGATAATGCATTGCACATAAAGCATGTGTTTGAACCGACTGCCTGGCTCCATTGTGGAAGGTCATATGTAGTCAATAAAGCACACAATTACAGTAATGACAGCTTATGTATGTGCGCCATAATAGAGAAACCGGGGGCCGATCATGTGCGGAAATGATTCGTAAATTTGTACGTAATGGCTAACAGAAAGGAGGAAATGTCTCTCCATCGTGGCTGACTTGGTGTCACATGCGACTCTCGGGTTACATGTAACATTTAGGTCACATTTCCCCTTAGCTGGTCGTCTGTAAGCCACAGCCACCGCTCTGACAAGTGTTAACCCTGCACAGGCCAGAAATGTCAGTGAGCGGGGTGTTTCCTATGCACAGAATGAGGTCAGTGTTTTCCAGCGTTCCAGCACTTGCTTTAAGTGCCCTGCTGAAATAGAACGAGGGAAGCTGATATGCTGGTCACAATACCATGAGCCATAATGCAAGGATAAGTCACAATGGGCGCATTCAAACTACAGTCACATGATAGGACTTGGCTCAGATGTGGGGATCGAATGACAAAAGGAAAAGATTTTATTAATAGATACCAGTAGTTTCCTTCCCTGTTGTCACCTTAAAAACACTGCTATGCATGAGTTGACAGTGTCTGGTGGAGAGGAAGTAACAGTATCTGTATTCTTTTTACCATGTTTACTTTATGGATGTGGTTTGAGGGAATGTGATTTTAGAATGATATCGGTATCAAGAACTAATGGATTTTATTTTTATTTTCCTGAAGGATGTATGTGATGGAAAATGGGTGTGTTTTGATTCTGAGGAATTGATTGAGGAAATAGTGAGAGAGAAATGGTCTAATTTTAGTATTAGTATTATGAAATTCAGAATGCATTGAAAAGGGTGTGTTTGATTCTGAGTAATTCATTAAAGATGTACTAAAGAAATGGTGCATAATAATAATGAAATTGTGCAAGTGTAATAAGTTGAAAATTGGGTTTTGACAGGATATATCAATACAGATAGAAGTACAATTTTCTGAAGTTTAATTATGGATGTGTTTGTTTCAGATCATGTTTATCAGTCTGGGAACCTCCTTCCAACCCCAGTGCAGCAAGCAGGCAGTGATGGTTTCTCACCCAGTAACACACCCCCTGCCTCACCGGATCGGCCTAAGATGAAGAAAGGTAAATTAGCTACAATATCAGACTCGCATGGGGAACCAAAGTGGGTGGGCGTTGGGGGTCGGATCCTCGACTCATAGAATGCCAATTCTCGTAGTGACGACAACTCATACAATATCCATCACCATAGTGACGTCACAGGTGATGAGGTGATAGGTTAGGAGTCATTCTTCAAGATGAGGATATCATGTGCACACAGCTCTATTGATTCAGTGTCACATGCGGTAGAGCTTTACCGAAGGACAATAGCACATGTGACTAACTTATCCACTCAAGCATTTCCCTGGATGGAAAAATGTAGTTCATACTGTATAAGTAAACCAGTGTTCAGACAACAGATTAAGAGCAACTGGAATTGTTAGCTTTATAACATATGTGCCTGTCTTTCTCTCTTTTATTTTGGTCATCCTACCAGTTAATGCTTTCTGTACACCCACACCTCTGTATGGTTATTGCATTTTGAAACCATGTGCGAAGAACCGACGAAGAATCGGCCGAGATCGTAAATCTCAAGCAGACGAAGGCGCATCAGGCCAGTAGAGGATTTACCTTTGCATGGACACATACCATATTTATATATATGTATGTTGATGTGTTGGGGAAGAGGTTCATTCCTATGTTGTCGACCGCCTTTCACTGTCTTTTGTCCTCTAGCTGTCACTTGTGTTGTCAAGTAAACCTGAGGCCATCATAAACATTTGCTATATCTTCATCGCAGTCTGGGTAGTTATTTTTCTACAAATATCCGAGCAAGTTGGAATACCATCTCAGCCTGTATTTTTATCGAGAAATTATCGGATGAACATCTTAACAACTGATTTATCTTGGCCTCTCGTGTACATGGTGTGATGCACCAGAACTTCACTGGCTTTGTTCCGCGTCTTCAACGTGTATTTTGGTAATGTTCACAGGTCGCAAGCCGAAAAACCCTGAGTACTCTATGCCCAGCCAGCCCAAGAGGAAGCGAGAAGGCAACACGACTTACCTGTGGGAATTCCTGCTGTCGTTGCTGCAGAACCGAGAGACGTGTCCGCGCTACATCAAATGGACGAGCAGGGAGCGAGGCATCTTCAAGCTGGTGGACTCCAAGGCCGTGTCCAAGTTGTGGGGAATGCACAAGAATAAACCTGACATGAACTACGAGACGATGGGCAGAGCTCTGAGGTAAGCACTCCCACTGGGAAAACAGATACGTTATGTAGTCGAATGAATGCAGCAAGAAAGAGTCGAGAACATCCAGATTTCGTTTTCTGGATGTTGTCTGTGTTTGGGGCTCTCGGTGAATGGTGTTTGGTTTCCGAGTAATGCTGTGTGGTAGAGGATTTTGATGGTTGTTGTGTTTTTACACTACTAATACTAATACTAATACTAAAACTACTCATTCAAAGATTCCCGGATTCGCTCACTACATAGTAAATTCAACTGCGAAATATCCTCCTTGCTGAATTCTAGTTGGCAGACACTTCCAAGCATGTGTAGTAGCCTCTGGAAGTAATGGCACCGAAACTTGATTTTATTTTCTGTATTGATGCTATATCTATTTATTGATGGCAAGATATCTATTTAGTGATGGCAAGGCAATTCTCTGCACAAGCTATTCTTATTGTTCAACTGTTCCCGTTTCTAATCCACTATTTCCTTTTCGTTCTTAGGTACTACTATGCAAGAGGAATTTTGAACAAGGTAGACGGGCAGAGACTTGTGTACCAGTTCGCAGAGGTTCCCAAAGGAATAGTGGAGATCGACTGCCATAGTTAGTGTGCGTGTGTGCCATCTGACGTGTACATGCTGACTGAGTAACAGTACCTGGCTGTATGACTGACCGCGTGCACCTAAGACTTTTTAAAAGAAAAGCCAGCGAATGAACCACTGTGATAGATCTCTGTATGCTTGACCCTTGACCCCTGACCTCTGACCCCTGGAAGGATGAAGAGGAGGAGGAGGAGAAGGAGAAAGAGGAGGAGGCAGGAAATGGTGCTGACCTGGATACTTACAAAGAAGGACATTCTGGAAGAGGACTTGCTCCTGCTTCAAAGAAGGATGTCCTAGAGGAGGACTTGCTCCTGCATCAGTTGCGCTCTTCTCCAGTGACCAAAGAAACAGAGGCAAAAGTCCATTACTGTGGCCTGTGACTCCAAGTAGATTCTAGGCAGCTGCTTCTTGTGAAGATTTAGCTGGAGCCATCAGGGCTTTGGCAGTCAGAAGACGAGTCGGAATGACAGATATGCCACGTTGTTCTTTCATAAGCATCAGGGACTTCATTTTAGGTACCGAGAGATATTTTAAAAAGTAACACATTTCCATTGAAGTTCATGTTTGGCTGGTAAAAAAACATTTTTCCAGGTTACCGCCCGTTGTCATTTTAGAGATGAATTTCATCTTCCATTCCATTCACTCCCATTACTAGACTTCTACACATTTGGGATTTCACCCCCCTCAAGGCCAGTACCATGAAATACTAAAACACTATCTCAGTCATTTGTACCATTGCGTGAATGTTTTGCGCGAGCAGAAGACTTGCATCGTGGACATGAGCGAAAGGAAAGAAGCTCGAATGAAAGCTCGAATGTGTGTGTGTGCACGAGCGAGAGCGTAGACTGATGGCATGAGACCTCCGCGTGACCCTGACCGAGTGGACATGTGTATAGGCCGAGTTGCCTCACAAGTGTGATACGTAGAACCCTGCATGACGAGTGGGACCTGCCCAATTTTGGTATTGCGATTATATTGCTACAAGCTCAATGCGAGGAAGGAACAGAAAGGTCTGAAGTCATGATACCTCAACAGCCGGAGGCCAGCACCCCTCACTGAATTGTTCCAGTGGTGGAGGACTGCGGCCGCTTTGCTGACAAACATTAACACATTTAACGTTTCTCGCAGCAAGAGGTTTTACCGATTTTTATTTGAGTTTAGTGAAGTTGACAAAAGGTTTTGACAAGAGTGTATCCTAGGCTCATCACTGACAGAATGTTGGGTGGACCACCTTTTATAAACATATTAGTTGTTGTATTGTTGTATTGTTGATTATTCCAACAGATTTTATCTATGTTTGTGACATCAGGCTGCCAGGCTAAAGGGCGTGGGCACAGTGAGTGCTAATCGCTGTAGCCCGGGCTCCAGCCAGACGTAGTGTAGTGCAGCAGCCTGGTGTCGGGAACCACCAACCCATTTCTTGTTACTTTGTGTTGCGTCCTTACTCCGACATTGCGGTGATATTTTCAGCTGCAGTTTTCTTCCATTGTTTTGCTGTGCATTCCAAGATAAAATTCAGCTCCCCAGAATACCGTGCGTCAGTAGTTTTATATGTTGTCCAGTCTGACTAATGAGATGATCATCAAGCTGCCCAATTTCCTGCTTCCTATTTCGAACATGTAGGACTCTGCAACAATTGAATTGCACCTCATGTATGCTAGAAGTGTAGTAGTAGCAGCTGTTATTAGGAAAGGTTATATTTTCAATATTATCCCAATACAAGCCCTGTCTATCTGGAATATGTCCATTGGAATCGTGAAAGGTTCTTGATTGAGCGCCCACCCCTACAGCGAAATGTCAGTTGTATCACAACACCCGAGTGCCTTAAGCCTGTAGTTCATGAATTCTGCTCACATACTGACATGGTCAGACGCTACCCAAAGTACATGCTACCCAGTGTGCATGCTACCCAGAGTACAAAGTTTTGATGCAGAGGCGTAACAAGATGTCTTCATGACTGGGTTAACTCCTGCCCCCAAACCACCACCCCACATTTCTGCTCCCCATAATGGCCGCCCGATGATCTACAAGTTTTGTAGTATAAGTTCTTGAAGGATGAAAATCCGCTTGTTACAGACATATATATGCAGACTATACATATACCGATTCTTTCAGTATTCATCAAAAGACAATAAAGCCATTCGCACACAGTTGTTGTTTTGGAGAGAGGAACCAAAATAATATTTGTATATTTGTTATTATGAATGCGTCTTGTTACTAGTGTTTGGTGGAATCTTTCAGTGCAGTCAACTCTTGGTCTCAGTCCTCTACAGCAAGTTTTGTAATGGGTTCAGTGTCTCCATGGTAAATATATATATCTTAATGTCAAGTTTCGTCAAGGTTCGTTCATGGAGTATGAAGCATTCTGTCTCCTGTCCATTTGTCCATCACATGACCAGATCAATTGAAAAGGTAGCATGGTAAAAAGAATAAAATGGTTTGAGCATCTATACCCTGAAAAGGGTAATGAAATATACATTTCTCTTAAAAAATAATAAGTATCAGTCGTGTACGCTATAGCCTTCTGTACATGTTTAAGAATACAGATGAGGTCATGTGACATGGTTGGCTGAGAAGTTCTTTTCAAGTTTTTGTTAGCGAAATTGTTAAATTATTAACTTGGTCTTGTTTATATTGTCACTAATGCTAAATCCTCAGTGACTTACATATAAAATATGATAATAAAATGAACATAATTGATTCTTAATTTGGTTTTCCCCTTCAAAACGCAATGATTGAATAAGGCGTATGAAATTATTCCAATATACTTGTGTATCTTGTTTTAGGTTAATGTTAAATAAGTTGTTTTATTCATACACAATATTTATTAGATGATTTGAGAAAGCTAGTTTTTACCCATTTATCGTAGATGTAGAAGATGTACTCCCCTCTGTTTGGCAGCAGGAACAGTTGCACCTTCATGTATAAGGGCATTACGTAGCAGATTGAATAGACTGCCTTCCGATGGACAAACTGAGCCAATCAAGTTGTAGCATTAAGCCAAACAGATTTGAACATTGTGGTCAAAAGATAAGCATTATTTCATTACATTTTTCCTCATGGAACACAACCTTGTTTCCAGTCTTTTAATCTCCACGTTCCAATGTAAAACTTGGAGAATGGTAAGGGTGTAAAACAGTTTAAGAATTGAGGGGAAATCTATTAAACTTGTGAAAAATTGGTCTTTGAGTATGATGCTGGGGCAGATGCTAGAACAGTAGCCATGATATTACTGTACTGAAAGAATCTTGAAAATGTTTCTAAACCCTAATTTTGTTATAATAATAAAATTATTATGCCTAAATTGTAAATAGTGGAACTTGTTGAAAATTGACTTTGGTTGACCATCAGAGGGCACTATTCATCTGCTACTCAGTTATGTGAGGAACAATGCATTGGTTCTAGATATATAGTGTACAGACTCTTCACACAGTGCTACCTTGTTAAGGAAAGGATCTCTTTATTTGTACTGTAAATTGTATATAATGCCTGATTGGTTAGATTTCTAATCAATTACATGTTATATCTGAATAAAAGTAGTTAATTATTTTTGAAAAATATTCTTTTACGTTCTGTGATTTGTTCCTGGAAGATGGTCCTTTAACCCTCTTCCTGCTGAGTTGGGCACAAACAGCTCTTCAGGGCAACTCTGGTTGCCTTCAACGTGGAGATGTGAGCCAAGACAAAGAAGCCAATCCTTGACAGTCTTCAAATGGCAATGCCAATTTTCCACGATGTCTGACTTTGTGTAGCAAAATCGAAGCTCTCGTAGCTACTAGCAGACAATGGTGCTCGATCGCCAGTGTAGTAGGTGGTTTACAGTAGATATGAGAGCTATGAGAAACGATGTCATGGTATTTAATGGAAGTTGGACAATTGGTTCACAGTAAGTTACTGGGATCTGCGATACTGGCACCAGTTCATATCAACAATAATCAATCGCCTAGGGAGAACCAGGAAGAAATGTATTGACAGTGGCTACTCCCGCAACATGTGCAATTCGGAAATCTTTTGAAATATGCGGACATATTTTAACTACCGAGTGGGAGACTACGACTACATACTTCGATACATTTGCAATATACTAATATATTCCTATTGTAACTGCACACAAACGCTATCTGTCAATATATAGACGAAGTCAATCTTGAAAATAATGCTATGACGCACTGTGCCTAATTGCAGTTTCACTGGTCATGCATATGCGACCTATATAGTAGGCTATTAGGCTGTATTAGCACATAACTGAACAGAAAACAAAACATTATTTTAGCGCATCCGCATGTTCTTGGAAGAGTAGGTTACCTCTGTTGATGATTGGAAATTCTTCATTCTTACAGAGATAAATGTATATGTCATTAAAATGCTACTGACACTACATTTATTTTGTTGAGTATTTGAATTAAATGCCAAAAAAAACAAAAAAAAACAATCCATTTACAAGGACTTTATATGGTAGACACCCGACATTTAAATATGTATATATACGTTCACACCATAAAACACATTCAACTTTCTACAACACAAGTACGGAAGCATATAATTCAAACAAGAAAACTATGGATAGCAAGCAATTGGACAATTGTAACACGGCCAATTGTTCTTCGAGATAATACTGTTACAGTGGCGGATCCCTATTCTCGAAACTTCTTAACTTGCAAACTTCTGAGTGAGAAAATATCTCTTCACTAGTTAACATAAGAAGAAAACCAGTTTGGCAAATTCTTACTACTTACGAACTTCTTAGGACTTACGAAGTTTCGAGAATAGTTATTTGACAAGGCGGCTATAGCAGGCCTACAATTTCAGAAGACCTAATTGGAAACTACAATACTAAAAACCCTCCCAGTCCTCTAACCTGGGTATTAGTAAGTTAATTATTAAGTACACTCAGACGACAAATTTAAGCATGTATTGTAATCGTAGCCACATCTTTCAAGTGATGTTTGGGTGAATGCACCCTGTATGCTATCTTTTTAGCAATGCATGGCCTTAAATGCATATGTTTCTAGAAAAGTGGTCTCTTTTAGATATCGCATTGCAATAAATAGTCGGGTAATAAACCTTTCCCAGCGCCATACTCGAATAGTTGTGTATTACCCGGTACATGTAGTATATTGTGCATGCAAAGGTTCTACAAGACACCGATTTTGAAATGAATCTTTCAAAGTGAAAATAAAATATGAATTACATTAAATTTATTGATGCAAAACGAAATTCTCTTGATCTTTAGCTGTAATATTTTACAGTTTACTACAACAACCATCCCATTAGGCCGAGAAACTCTGACCGTCATATCAGCTGTATTATGGAGGTAGAGTATATCTCGACCTACCATCCCATATACTAGCTTAGAAACGGGCCACATATACACCAACGGTGTGATCCGCGCCCATAACTATACGCAAATAACCTTGGAGAGTTGATTTCAGCTGATAGCTCAACAGTACATATCCGGTACTGCACGCATAGCACATTATTTGAGTAATAAATGCAAACGACATTCATTTCGACATTTGTGATACTTATCATCAGTTTCATATCGCCCAAATCACTTTCGTCGATCCACCTTGTGGGGAATTCGATCTAGCAGTTAGATGTTCCAAAGGCAAGATAATTAGAGCTACTTTTTATAACTATCGAGTGATGGGGAATAAGTACATTAGTAAACAACTTTTGGGCGGACACAAGTAGTCTCAGATAGAAATTTGTTTGTCCATTTTATTGGTCAACCATTTGTGATAGTATATGCTTTTAAGGTTTACATTAAATTAGCACCCTATACAATATTGCTCTAGATTATCGCCCATTAAACTAAACGTTCATGCAACAGTTGCATTAATGATAGGCCTACTATTATGAACACTACTACATGTACTATAATTTTCCGTTTATTGAATAGCTAACCAAGCAACTCTAAAAAACAACAGTTGAATTTCCTATTAATCTTAATTTCACACTAAATCAACTTATATGAGCATTTGTATTGAGTACATGATTGCGAAATAGATCATTACGTTAAAGCGGTACTTCTATTTGAGCTCACTATAACACTGACCAACAGTAGGCCTACATTCTAGCATGTAGGCCTACTAATGCATCCTCGCACCCCAGAGGTCCAGGCTATACTTATTACGTTAGCATTTCCCTGGCGCAAACAGTCTACAGGAGCCATAAATAGAACACGGATAACATCTGTTTCATTGGATAGATTTTCCCGACAGTTTCATCGGGAAAATGATCTCATTGGTTGGCGTTTTGCGCATGTTTCCCCCTAGATGTGAGCCGGGGCTACCGTGCAGTGATAACGTAACAGGTACCTCTGCGGCGAGAGGATGGTAGGCTACTAATGGAGATTGTCATGGACTCAATTAAATGAGAAGCTATTCAGCATATAGCATGTGATAGATTGCCACGAATAATATCATTGTCATAATGTATCGTAGAAACGAGGACAGTTTTAAACTGTAGGCTATACTAATCAATATACTTCAACTGTAAGTATTAAATACACCTGTTTCTTTGTGGAAAGTGCAGTATACATGAAGGCCTGCAGGTATTGTATAACTCTGTACGTAGGCTACACAATAGGCGATGCCAGTGGATTTGTGTTCAATTAGGCTTATATCTAATATGCATGGGATTGTAGAGCCAAGGTTCTCGAGGGTTAAGTAATTATAAATGTTGTAGGCCTATAGAATAATAATCTAAATATGGTGCCAATTCCGATTATGGGAGATGGAAGATATGTATTTTAACATGGAACACGAACCATTTGTGATGTTCAATATGAATGTCAATTTCGAAATGCCATCACAGCAATATTAGTATAGGTATGTAATAAATCTACATTAATGCGCATTTACAGTTATACATATATAGGCCTAATTGAAGAATACTTTTTTTTAAATATCTATCTATCTATACTGCAGTGTAACTGTCAGTCTAGAAGTCTCACAGGCCCGAAAGTGTGAACATGGGGGCGATAATAGACTACTCATCTTAATGACGCATGAGACTCCGACGACGCTTAAAAATAAGTGCGCATATAGAATCTGGCAATGTGCCTTTACGGGTAAAGGGAAATAACTCTTTCAAAGAGAATATTAGTGCCGATGTATAGATTGTGTGTGTATGTGTGTGTGTGTGTGTGTGTGTGTGTGTGTGTGCGCGCGCGCGCGCGTGTGTGTGTATGTGTGTGTGTGTGTGTGTGTGTGTGTGTGTGTGTGTACATATTCATAACATATCAGGCCCGTCGGAAGCAAAATGGGATTGGTCGTGCCACACATTGCTATGCCCCCTCCCCACCCCCCCCCCAAAAAAAAATTCCCAAACACAAACAAACAACAACAACAAC
>JAUTBQ010001909.1:0-20031 GCA_032361185.1 Lepetodrilus ovalis
ATTTTTTAACATATAGATGCTTTGGTGCCTTTACATCTTGCCCTGACTAAGCCCTGCGGGCAAGTAACTCTAAATGTTAGTCTGGAGCCCTGAGGGGACAGGTGCCTCAAAACATTATTGTAGAATAGACACAAAAAGTTGGTACTTTCCATAGAACTCTGTCATTGTAGCATACATATTACAGTGTTGTTATTACTTGGTAATCAATAAAACTTGCAGCAAATTACGAATAAATGTCAGACTGAAAGGTCTGCAATGTTGTCAACAACAGGGAGTATTATGACAAAAGTTCAAGAACAGATTGTGTCAGTATTCAGTGCTATTCACATTCCTCTGAGAATCCATAACATTCACAGGAGTCCAGTGCATTCACAAGAATCCATAACATTCATAGGAGTTCATAACATTCATAGGAGTCCATAACATTCACAAAAATCCATAACATTCACAGAGATTCCAACATTCATCCATAACATTCAATCTACATCATGTACATGGATAATTGATGAGCCTTACAAACTACATAGAATGACTTAACACGTCTATTACAACTGTGACATTTAGAGATAAACTATATCAAATGAAAGTAAATTACATTCTAGACAGCAGACAAGCAAGGCCTGATAGTAAATTATAGACCTTCATTGTGATGTGTGATAGTAATTTTCAGGAACAAATACTAATACATGTACTACCATGATAAAGAGGGATTCTGTGAAATGTTAAAAATGATGAGGAATTCGATAAATGTTAAACATTGTAAAGGTCAATTTTACTAGTGAATTGTCTTGCTATCAATACATGGATACATACATTGCATGGTATGATAGTCGGAACATGTAAAGGGACATGTCAATCTTGTATTCAGTTTAATCTAAAATAGGGAACTAAAGCCCCATTCAGATCCGAATCGAATGACAAACATGACCTCTGAACATGCTGAAATCTATTATGTTTCTCTGAACTAATAAGCAGCATGGTTGTTCGTCATTCGCTATAATTTTTCTAAAAACATGCTGTCAGTCAACGGTGTGATTGGTCTGATAAATACAGCATTTATCACAGAATGGTTTCATAAATTACTTTTTAAATGAATGAGCAATTTGCTACATGACATTACAATGATATTGCAGCAATATTCGTGTTTCGTCTGAATTGGCTGGAGGCAACAAGAGATGTCGTAAAGAAGAGCGTCTGTGCCTAATCTAGCAGGGAGAGCATCAGAATAGCTGTTGATAGGTCACTTACCTTCTAACAAAGTTTTGAACCACTCGGATGCCATCGTTTTGACAATTCAAAGCTTGGATATATTCTTGTACAAAAAATCTCATCTGTGGATTTTTACCAAAATCCTGCAAGAAAAGATATCACATGATTAATACTGCATCATGAAAATCAACCATTACAACATGGCTGAACAAACATCTCAACTAGCGCTAAATCATGAATGTCATTGTTATCCATTGTTATCTAGATTTACATTTGCAGCATCAACTATGGGAAGAGGCTGCATATTGCTCTTTTATGCGATTCTGGGATTAAAACCCTGAGTTGCTGAATTGCATGTCCAACACTCTACCAACTCAGCCAAAGATGCAATACATCTGGCATATGCGAGCAGCTAATATCACATGGCTACCCACAACTGAACAACAAGTAAAATGATCAGTGCCTCAGAAGCAACACGTGAATATAAAAAAAGGAATCATGGAATTAATATCAGATATGCTAAAATAAGTAAATTTTGGAGATGTACTTTTCTAATGAGTAAAATGCACTTTAAAAATTAATGCATCACTTTTTAATAAGTAAATACCAATGCAGTTAGCTATTCTGTATTTTTTATTTGATTTGATATGTTTTCGACTAAACAAATAGAACATACACGTACCAATATTAATCCATAAAGCTGGCCCCATTATGCAAAATAGTTTTAGCTAGCTACGATCGATTGGGTCCAATTTTATGGACCAGCTACATCCTGGAGCACTTTTATCATTAGAATCAACTATTATGACGTGGAGCCCAATTTCTTTAACAGTTTTTAGCTGTTGTGGACAACAACATTATTTAAGTATGAATGTTTCATACCAAAAACAATAAAATAATTAATAAAAATACACAACAAAAATATTCACTTAAAGCAATCTGCAGAGTATTGTGAATATTAGGACTATGATGTCAAGGAAAGGGGAGCTCGAGGAGGAAACAACCCTAAGAAAAAAACGGAAGAATGTTCTCCCAGATCGATTGGAAGTCCATAATATTCCCGGCATGAAAGGTGGAAAAAATCTCGCCAGAAGCCAAACGGACAGTTCTTATGGACTAGAAAGGTGTAAAACTGATATCGCGTGTCTATTGGCGAGCTGGACGTGTTTCACTCTGTGTTGGACTTGCACTATACACACGTTGATTGTCGCTAACAACCGTCATGTCTGTATTGATCTGGAGGCTGAGGTACAGGAGTCCGTTGTGGAGAGAGTGAGAGAGAGATGTGATGTGATGGCAGATGACAACCAGAGAAGAGCAGACAGACAAAGCATTCAGATGGTACAACATGGTGGCAGATATACCACGTCAGATGGACCAGTCAGATTTCCAGTCAGACAGGATCGAGCAAAGATCAGTTTGACAGTCAGATCAGACAGATGTTTGCAAATCACAAATCAGGAAGTCAGAAAGATCAATCAGATAGGTCAGTCAGATCGGGCACAGATCAGTCTGACAGTCAGACCAGACAGGCACAGACCAATCAGACCTGCAGACCAATCTGACAAATAGACAGACCAGTCAGACCAGCCTAGACAGACCAGATCAAACAGACAGACATACTGGAGCAAACAGACCAGATCTGATTTCCAGATCTGACTAGCTAGACAGAACATTCAGACAGATCAGTCAGATTAGGTAGACAGATCATACTGGTCAGTCATATCAGGCAGACAAATCAGTCATATCAGGCAAACTAGTCTGACATGCAGTCAGAAGAAGCATAGGAATGCATGCATGCACACACACGTACGTCATTGACTGTTTACTACCATGATGTACTTTAACTTATGAACTCAACTATGTACACACTGTTCGTATTTAATCAATACTGCTGATGCACATATATGGCAATATTACTTAGTTACATTGCTGATGCTTTTCTGCATTAGTTTTCATCACCCAGACCACGATGGCCTATGATAATCATCAGTCAGTCTGTGAGGCTAGCCGTCGTTTGTATTGATTTTATCTGTATGTTTTCCATTTCTCTCTTCAACTTTAAAGGCATACTGTCACAGACATCGACGATCATGTTGGACCAAATTGTAGGTACATTCAAAGTACATTCACCAGTCTATGTTATTGCTGCTGTATTTACACAAATATTTTCGCTATCTGGTAGGTTGAAATCCTTGGCACATATCTGATAATTTTGGACGAAAGTGTAGAGAAAAATTCAAAGTACATTTCTTAATTAATATTATTGTTTTTGTGCCTCCAAAAATGTTTTAGCTTATTTCTGGTAGGGCTAAATTCTTGGCATCCCCTTGGTAAACCTATTTCGAAATGTAACATATCTGATTACTCCTTCAGAAACCTCCACAAAGTGAAATTACTAAATGCATTTCTATCTTTAATTTAATCCAAAGTGATTGACAATGTCTGCAGTTGTATGCCTTTAATATGTTCATATCACTGTCACACTTTCTAAAATGATGTTGAACCATATCATAATGAACAAAAACATCTATTCTTTTCTATGACTTAAGCACGTGCCCTTCTCGTAATTCTAATCCCTCCATAGCCTGTAGAGTACAATGACATATTGCGTTAAGAGTGCTTTCCATCCAAAGAGTAAAACAAGGAGGAGCGGAAAAACAAGACTGGCATTGACGAACTTCCCAAAGCTGTTTTACCATGTTTTTGGCATCGCTATGATCACAAGTGAAATGGATCAATATATGTGAGATTAGAGAGTATTTCAGACAAGCATGCTCACCATGTTGTGCTTCAGTATCCTTTGAACAACAGGCGTGAACAGTTCTATAACTATGCTGGATCGTGGACTGTTTTTACAGTGCTGAAAATAAAATATAAGTGTGTCAAATAAACAAATGTGAAAAAAATAAATTAAAAAAAATCCTATTTCCTATTCCTATTCATAAAACTCATTACATCTTCACAATGTCAGTGAAAACACAACTTACTTTTCACAGAATTAATATTGTGTTAGATCGAATCATCGATTTGCACTAAACATACAAACCCATATATTATGCAATGATGACATTATGAACATGTTGACAGTGTTCGGTATTACACTCGGTCAATGGGTTATATATAAAGGGAACGGCTACGGCAGGATAGAAATACGGTTAAATTGCTGATTTGCACCAGTGTGTGAACCCATACAATATGTAGAGAGGAAATGACTTTAAATAGCAGTGTCGATAATAATATTAATACAATGCTAATGGATAACATTTCAGGCTCTACAGTGTTGTATCCAGAGGTATAACAACACAACTCTACATTTGATTGCCTGTGGATTATGGAAATTCTCAAAATGTCATACTGGGTCACTTCCTGGTGTTAGGCCACACAAAAATAAATAAAAATCTTATTAAATAAGAAAGAAATATTGGGGTTGGTTTTACTTTTTCCCTTTCTTTCTTGAATGGTATTTTATTTATTAGTCTTAACATTTAGATCTACCGATATTAAATATTTCTAGAAATCCTACCAATCACGAAGGATAGCAGCTAGCGCGCTACTACATTTACTCACATCCAAGATGGCGGAGGGCATAAATGCCTAGTTTTAATCAATATGAATTTTCATGTTTACTGGCATTTTGAATATTTTATATGTGGTATTGAAATGTGCATATAATGCTAATAAATATGGAAATTGTGAGTAACTGCAGTTACCGGCATGCAGATCTCCCCAGTGCCCAAATAATATAAACATTTGTGGTTCAAACTACTTATTTACAAACATATGAGGGGATTCATTCAACTGGGATTGGCAATACAAACACAGGTTTGTCTATATTTAGATTGGTATTTCCCAGAATATTAATGTGAAAGCCATTGTCACCACTCTCTAAGTGGGCAAATTACTAAATGGCATAGTCACCACACTCTAAGTAGGCAAGTTACTAAATGGCATTGTCACCACTCTCTAAGTGGGCAAGTTACTAAATGGCATTGTCACCACTCTCTAAGGGGACAAGTTACTAAATGGAATTGCATATTCTGAACTCCCACACACTACGAGATGAATCTAAGAATGTCAAAATAGGAAAAAATACAACTCAGAAACATAAGGGAAAACATTTACAGATGTTTACTATCGCACTTGTACAAAAATAGCAGCCACAATCAGAGAAAGTGAGCGATTACATTTTAGAATAACAGCTGATGAACAAATATAGTTGTTGTTGGCAAACGAATAGTTGCTGATGTTACAAGTGTTGACAAACAAATAGTTGGTGATCTTACAAGAATATCATTGTGTGCAGTAACTTCAACGCTTACAATTCTTATGTTATGGCAACAACCACTTAATGTGAAGATAGACCCATCCTTTTTGAGATATTGGTGAGCAACAAGTGAAAATATGAAGGAAACAACTATATATATAATAGTCAGTGGTTGTAAGCTAGGGTCTGTTGGATAACCAGAAAAACAGGTATATCTTGTCTTGGCCTTACACAACAGCAATTATTCTCAATAACTAGGTAATGATATTTAACTACTGACGGACATGAAGCTGTTACTTGGTGGTATTATGGTAACACAATGACACCAACACCAGAAGCAAGACGGCTAAATGGGACATTCATGAATAATCTCACATAATGCCTCTCGCAGTTGTCAACCTATTTCTTTCCATTTTTTTTATTTGCTAAAGACATGCCGTATTAAAGCATGCATGCTGAAAGAGAATGTACAGATGTCTTTGGGGAAATAGAGACCTTACCTCGTGCTCAATTATATTACAATATCTTTTTACTGATAATGGCTTAAAACTAGAGCTATTTTTGGACCCAATTTACCATTGGAATATTCATAGCACAGATATATGCTTTTAAATAGCACATATAAGTTACATGAACATCCTTTAGAGGGACAAGTGCAAAAGTGAAAACTAATTGGAATAGCTGGAATAGCTAATTGGACTAATTGGTGGGTATATTCCCCAGACCCCAACCTTGAACTGGACCTGGACTTGTGGTCTATTCCCTGTACCTGGATCCAATTCCTGGCAATGTGATTGGCTCATATGATCAGGGATAGGGTAAAGAAAATATTCAGTAATATTTTGGGTCATGTGACTCAATCAGATTGCCTGGAATTGGGTCCAGGTCCGGTGAATAGCCTGCAAGTTTGGGTCCGGATCTAGGCCCAGGGAATAGATCTCAACATTATTTTGTTAGTTTTGCATATATGTTTAGATATTGTAACAAAGTAAAGATTATTAAATTAATGGAAAATTAAATATGGCTATAATAATAATATTAGGTAGGATTAGAATTGCCTCCATAATTCTTGTCATAGTATATATTATGACAAAGTAAAAAATATAATGAAAAATTAATACTTCTATTAAATTATTAATAATTATAGTAGAATTAGAATACTCCATAATTCTTGGAATATTATATAAACAATACCCTTACTACTCAGGAAATATTATCTACAATTACATGAAAATCATTGAGATATCTGTATTGGAAAGCAGAATGAAATTGCAAATATTGGAACATAAACATCTACACGCAAGTTAATATAATTTTACCTGCTAAATAAATAAAGTAGTAAAACTCACCTTGCTGAAAAAATCACAGATTTCTTGTGTGGGATGATTATTTTCAAGTAAAGGTGCTAGTGCTACGATAATATTTTCATGAGCAAGTTTTGAGATGACATCTGAATTCTGAAAATAAAAACAAATATTAAATGGATTAATTCATTGAATTAAATTGATCGATCGATTGATTGAATTAGTGTTTTTCATCAAAGTGGGAATATTTCACCCACAAATATTATTTTCTTCATAATGAGATAATATTGTAATCAAAACAAGAATGCTAAATCATCAAAGAAATACGCTTCGTGATTCAAGCAATTTGGTCTCGTGACAAAGAACAGAATGGCTTTTCTTAAATCATGTAAATAAAACACCAGTTGGGGTATTTCATGACATGAAATTATCACCATCTCTCAGACTTGCACAGGAGATGACCAAATGGCTAGAATTAATACAACATGTTGAAAGACGATCCACTTATCCACGAGTGGAGTCAGGTTTGTGGTGGATCTCGTATTTTAACAGAAGGTCTTGGAGAAGCTCTTATACCAATGCTCAGAGGATCCCAAATCAATATGCTGTGCTACGCATTTCACCCACCAATTCTGAGTTTTTACTGGATGAGGTGTTGGGTACTAGTAGCTCAGATAAGAATCCCTAATTAATTATTATCTGTAGTCTGATGTTCCTTTTGATTCCATTCTTGTAAGGATTCAAAATTGCACTTTCACAGTATGCCACATGCATCATGATGAGCTATTTATGTTGGGTGGGGGGAGGACATCTGAGAGCAACCAGGAATAGAAATTAACACTAGCCACTGGTACACATTACACTGGTACATTTCTCCAAATGTGAAAGTTATTTTAAAGGCTACATAATATAAATTCATAGCACATTTGTTATACATGTATGTATCACTATCCGAGCTATTAAGTTTTAAAGGGATAATATCACAGATATTGATGGTTGTTTTGGACTAGTCCTTAGTTACAATTGCAAAGTATATTCACCGACATATATAAGATCATGTTTATACATGTACTTCCAAAAACCTTTCCACCGCTGTATGGTAGACACAATTCCACTGCAACCCCATGAATATGGTTGTATTTCTTTTTGCCTCATTATATTAATGCAAGGGGACATAACTCAAAGTGGTAAGACTAAAATGTAAAACATCATGCCAACAAGAGCAAAACACAGAACACAGACAAACTGACGACAATGACTAGATAATGCATAATAAAAACTTTTGAGAACCAATGCCCAGGCTCTCTAACGGTACGATGTCATTGCCATCAAGTTGTCCTGCCAATGTGGACACCAGACAGATATTCATCTAGCTCTAAGGACACACACTTGACTGTGGACAGACAGACAGACAGTAGAGGTTTCTTTGCAATGATCATAAATCAGAAGCCAGTTTGGAAGAAAAATGGCAGCCATAACAGAAGGAAAAAAAAGGAAAATGGTAGCCGTTATTGACATCACAGTTTGTAATGTAAATGGTAGCCGTTATTGACATCAGTTTGTAATGTAAATGGTAGCCTTCAGAGAAATTTAACAGACATCATTACAATTACAGTACGATGATCAGGAGGAATTCTTATGGATAAACCAGAGGACTCCCTGTATACAGAAACCCGAGTTTCCACCGAGTGGGTTCCATCTGTCTACAAATACAGTGTATTACTTAAGATGTTCAAGAATAATGGGAATACATGTAATTGGTAATGTAGCAGTAGTGTGGATGTATTGGTAATATAGTGTCGATGTATATAGCATTGCTAGCTCCAAAATCCCAAATATGTCAAAAAGCACAGCTGGTGACCTAGTGATATTTTCTTTATTTACTTACATGCAGCAAATGTGTAATAAAATAAACCTAATTAATATTCCATTAATAATAATCAATACCGGGTATGTACTGTTGCATTGGTCTTCACCTTTAACACCACATCACTCTAAATCATGTCTGGAATTATTGCTATTTTAGATGTATAAATCATTCTAGGACAGTGATTTAGAAGGATTACTACATGACATTGATTGGAATATGGAATTCCTTTAAAGGTCACAGATAACAAATGAAATACGGATGGTCGTATTAATTACAAAAGTGGCAATCTCTCGCAGTACAACCAAGGACGATAACAGTATATTGTATCATTGTGTAGACATTGCATCACCAATGGAATGTATTGCATGGAGGTGAATCACTCCCACTGGAGCTAATAGTATTATCAGGCATGGCTGTACTTTGATAGGGTGCCAGATTTTGGCTTTGGGTGAACAACCTATGGATCTCTAGGATTTGTTGCTCCTCAACGCTAATACACACTCTAGCTTGTGGTTCCACATTAAGTGAGTGACCTAGTTAACTAATTATTCTGTAGACCAAGTAGGAAGTGGGTACCAGGTAGGTTAAGATGGTAACATAAATGCTAGCAGGTGCTGGAAGTAACATCTTGGTTTGATACGGTATAGAGAATGTTATAATGCCATGTGTGTGGATTATGTAATACTGAGACAAAGTTTACAGCAAAAATATTTCACACTTTTGCTATGTAAATTACTAAATATGAATGGAATCAAAAAGTATGTAAGTGTTTTATTATTACATGTATTATTTCAATCACTATTATTTTATTTCTCTTATTTTCTAAAAGTATTATAATTACATGTACATGTACTGCTATTATTATTATTACCATTACCATTATGAGTATTATTATTACTATTACTGTTTTTTATTATTATTATTATTATTATTATTATTACAGGTATTATTATTATTATCATTATTATTATTATCTATGTTCTCAATATTTATAATTATTCTCCACTGCAGAATTTCTACTATTTTTCATTTGGCATCACGATCTGCTTTCAACATTCTTCCACTTACATCACAGCATGTCAGTTAATGCAGCAAGATACCAGTAACATCTGTAGCACTGAATGTTGCAGTAAACCTGCAAGCACTGGCTGGTACTGAGTGAATGACTGACTATGACGTTTAAAATGTCGTCGTGGGAATATTTCACCCATTTACGAAAGAAGGCTGA
Organism: Lepetodrilus ovalis; assembly: GCA_032361185.1. NCBI lineage: Eukaryota > Metazoa > Mollusca > Gastropoda > Lepetellida > Lepetodrilidae > Lepetodrilus > Lepetodrilus ovalis. Next base: position 9,879 of record JAUTBQ010001909.1, read on the forward strand.
TGCTGACATTAGGCACCCAGATTGTAAACAAACTCGAAGCTTTCCTTCTGTAATCCAGTGCACTTCCACATGGCTAATCAGAAGTACATGATCTGACCTTCTGACAGTGAATTTGAGCACCATGCACATCAAACCAAAAACATACCACAGAACTCTTACATAACATGATAGCCATTCAACCTGAGAAGCTGCTCTATAATGGAATTACTTAAGATTACCTGTTGTAACAACTCAGACACCAGGTCCAGAGGAAATTGGTAAACAGAAACATCCTGGATAGGCGTTGTCAGCGACACATCAATCATGCTCTGAAACAGACCATAATGTATAATGTATTATCACATCAAGAGAAAGCTCTGTTGGCCTAGTCAATACCTAGCATGTCTAGAGCATGTCATGAAAACATGCCGTGCAGGGATAAAGCCAGCCACTTTGTCTCAAGGATAATTCCTATAGGACATTAAAGCATTGTACATGTACTCCATAAAGCATATCAAATTATCAAATGAAACGAAAATTGTCATGCAATAATATTGTGCAAATATTTACATTTGCCATGCTGAAAGAAAAATAAGGCATTAGGGACATTGCATTGCGTTAATAAAAAAATAATCAAATTATCAATTACAAGAAAGATAATAATGCCATAATAGTACATGACATATGTACTTTTACGATGCTCTCAAAGGAAATAAAACTTATGTAATCAAAGTTCAGTTATAAATATTCAATTCCTTAATTAATTCAAACAAAGAATCTAATTCCTAAACGTTTTTCTACAGCATCAAAGCGAACAGAGATCAACCATCTTCAGCACACAAAAAAGCATCCAGTTCCCCACTGGAATCTCACTTGAAATGTGTGTTGCGTGAATTCTGTCAGTTTCCTGAAGCAGTGACCTGATTTGAGAGCTCCTGGACCAAATCTCCTGTCAACATGGTCAATGTCATATCTCCCTAGGCATGAAAAGTTACCGGAATAGGCTCTTACAGAAAAGCGTAAAGTTCGGATTGCCAGTTGACTCTAACGGCAATGAACATGGAGAAATTTCTCTGAAGAATTGACATAAAAACATAAATGTCAGCTCATGCATATAGTAAATAAATATTAATGTTCGCACATCCCAATAAAATCAATAAAAAATAAAATAGCTCATCTCAGCTGACAATAAGAATCATATTACAAACAGCATTAAATTAAACATTTTCTACAAAACAGATTTATTTTCATTAATAATTCAACAACCAAGCTACGATTTTTAAATGTATGTAATTCCACAAAATAAATGGGAATCACGATTCATCATGCTTGCTGCGTTTTAACTGTCAGTGTGCAAAAAACTTTGAAAATGTAATCCTACTCTTCCTTACACATGCCTATTTACATTGTCACACCATTGCGATGCCAGATCCTACGGGAAGACCCAAGATCCTACGGGAGGATGTAGTATGACTTAATAACCCTCGACAAATGCGGGCAGTAGTATTAAACCCAAGGGCATCTTGGCATAACATGCACATAGTCAGAACTGGGATAAACACACCACATTCCAGCTGTAAATGAGTATTGATTGGTCTATAACAAACGAGGGAAGGGCCAAGAATCCCTATGGAGCGTTAACATAACCCGATACATCGTGGAATTCTGCCGATACCTCGTGGACTTCCGCCGATACTTTGTGGAGTTCCACCAATATCCCGTGGAATTCTACTGATAACTTGGGAAGTTCCGCTGATACATTATGGACTTTGCTGATACCTCGTAGAGTTCCACCAATACTTTGTGGAGTTCCACCGATATACTGTGGAGTTCCACTGATATCTTGTGGAGTTCTACTGATACCTCATTGAATTCCACAGTGGAATGACAGAGGCGCTATACAGGACATAGTTGATCGTACTAGTTGACAAGTCAAACAGAGTCATCGGAATGTCAACAGCTTGGAAGTAACATTTTCTTTGCTGGATTAATCACAACCACTGTTCTGTACAGGACATCTCTAGTCCTCCAGTGAGGGCAAGGTTAAGTTGTGCATTTATTGCCATTCATGGTTCTTCAGGGATCAGAACAGAAACAGTCACACAAAATATATACATATGAACATAATAAAGAGTTAATGTACAAGTATTAGAAGAACCAATGTACAAGTATTACCAACATTGGATATAAATTCTGGTTACCGGTATTGCAAGCTATACAGTGGTAGACTGATAGGTTTATGTTCATATGCAATTAATAAAAAACAAAAACATATATATCTCACTGTTTACAATCATAGCCATATAGAAATTGATAGCTTTATCAAACATGACCATATAGCAATGAATTTAGCATAAACAAAAATAATCCACATTGATAAATTTCCAAATTTCCTTAGATATAATACATGTTTTTAATTTGTTTCTAGTACTGAAAGTAGACATGCTACATACAGGACAAGGAAATGACACATCTCCTCTTGAAATATGTCTAGATGATAGATGATAGCAATAGCGGGCGATCAGAAGCCAGTGACATCAATGTTATCTTGAGACTAACACATGGACATTTAGTGAAGAGGCAATTACCTTTTCACTCCGCAAATTGTCTGCATAATCACTTGATCACACACAGATAAAAATAAAGTTATGGGTTTGGACCAAGTGGCATTACCAGCCACATTGTTAATATGATTACATGATATTCTGTTCCACTGCCCAAAATAATCTTGTCTTGAGAGCAGACGTCTTGCTATATTGTTCTTGTTGGCTGTTTTTTTTTATTGGTGATAATATGTAACCATGCTTGACTAATGCACCTACTAATGAAGACCGGCACGACAAACTACAATGAGAGTAGCGTTTCAGTATGTGACTCTTATGCAAGGCATGCTCAGAGATCAACACTGATAGATCAGAACTTAAAGATCAGCACTTAGAGAGATCAGCACAAGAGATCAGCATTTAGAGATCAGCACTCACATTTCAGCAGTAATAGCATTACAATGGGCACTGAAATCAATACTCTGAGATCAGATTTTGGAGATCAGTACTATGAACAACATTGAGATATGAGCACAACGAGAAATCAGAACTCGGAGATCAACACATTGAGATCAGAACTGGGAACAACACTGGAGATATCAGCACTGAGAGATCAGAACTTAGATCATTACTCATGAGATCAGCATTGAGGTCAGCAACTGAGAGGGTGCCATTAACACTGACTCACTACACAGATATGAGCAGTTGGAGATTAGCAGTCAGAGATTAGCAGTCGGAGATCAGCACTGCCAGAGCAATACTTGTAGATCAGAACCAAAATTGGCACTGAGATCATAAGCACTCGTATTTTATCAGAGGGCAACATCAAAACGAAAATCAGGCAAAATATCGACCCAAAAAAATGTCCACGATCCAATTTGAAAGACAAGACACCCCTCCTTTCCCTCCCCTCCCCGCCGAATCATTATCAGGCTCCCTGGCACCGCTATTGATCAGACAGCACAGCATAAAGATCACCCAATTGGCGCTACTCATATGCATACCATGTGTGTAGCATCTGCCTCCTCTAACAGATGTTCATCTGGACTAACGTACCATCAGCATTCAGCCACAGTATCGATCTCTGGAATGCCACGGAACAGATAACTTTATCATATACTAGCCAGATCAATGTTCTCCTCAACAGGATTCCTTGAACGGAGGGGACAGGGATGAGGGGATGGCACAGGGATGACAGGGATGACACAGAGATGAAGGGATGCACAAGCCTTCACTCAAGCCACTTGTCACGACTACCTCGGCCCGCTTGGACGTAATTAGCACTTCCTATGATTGGCAACCAGACATTGATGTTGATTTGATTTCATCAATTTCATCCATGGGCATTCCCATTGATGTAGGCCATCAACATGATCAACAAAAATGTCTGGATGAATTTTTTTATATTGCGCTGTCAGACATCACTTGTAGTCGACTTCTAGGAGAAACTATGACCATTACTCTATTGGGCTTCTTCTGTTTTCTCCAGCAGGTTGAAGGTTAACATTTCAGATTAAGGTGAATATGTCAACCTTTGTTATATTACCATCAACAATCTACCAGATTAATTTGACCCCACCACAAAAACAACAAAACACACAGATTTATTTTTAAACGAGATAAAATTATGCAGACGCAATTTCATTACGGTATTTGGAAAATGCAATGACATTGACATTTGACATCATTATGCGACAACCCATGGAAACATATACATTTATATCTATATGTGTATGACATTAAAGTCTTCCATTATGCTCAAAAACATCCACAAAATGCACTGGTAAAGTACACACTGCAGTTAATAAGGGGAAAGTGGACAAACATGAATGTAATAAACTTTATCACAGGCCGATATATGAGATTCACAACATATCATGAGATACCGGTAGTAGTATTGATTAATTGAATTATTTCCTTATGTTATCGCAACGTGAATATTTCACCCATAGGCGACGACAGTAGTAGTACCGGTAGTAGTAGTAGTAGTAGTAGTAGTAGTAGTAGTAGTAGTAGCAGTAGTGGTAGTAGTAGTAATAATAATAATAATAATAACAATAATAATAATTATAACAATATTTAATAATAATTATAACAATAATATAATTGTTATTAGTTATTTAGTATTGTAATAATAATAATAATAATAATGATAACAGTAAATTGAGTAATGTATTTTGCACAATATCCACCTACAGATGTATACTCAGCACAACAGAAACAAGTGGGACATAATCATGATAATGAAGATATTTCATACGACAAGCACATAATACTGTATAAGATCATTTGCTACTTTAACCCGCCTTGTGAATTAATCCAAATCACTGCCTATCATACTATCATGATTACAGACCTACATAGTAAAACGGGTCTTCAAACGCCTCTAGCGAAACAAAGATTAATGACATTAACCATTGACCTTGACCTTCAAAGGAATCATCTATCCACATGCATTGACCTTGTTTATGAAGTATCTATGACATTTACTAGTAGATTGTTTTTCTTCAATTAATATCACAAAATATACATAGGGGATAGATGACACGTGGTATTTTAAGTTTGATTTAGCACATGGCTACACTAGAAGCGATATCATCTCTAGTAACTTGTCAAAAGAACGTTCCATGATAATATACAGCCCTGATGAGCACAATTTCAATAGGATCTTTGGAACCAAAATTCTGCCATATTGCAAAGTAGATTGCTTTAAAGTCATGACAACAATATTTAATTTCCAAAAATCTAAGTTTTTAACAAAACTACCAATTGCTGCTATAGGAAAGTGGATTGTCAGATACAACCAGCCTGCAGGAAAGTTCTGAGGGAGACATCAAAAATAATAACTCAAGCAGACACTAGATATGATCCTTCAAACAGCTTTTTTGAGCCATTCCATCACTCTGACTATCATTGGTGTTAACTGTGCAATACATACTTGCAACCAGATAAGATTTTGCCAGATCCGACAGCAGTCGGAGAGAAAGATATGTATTATTGCCTAGATATATTTACACACAAAGATAAGTTTTTTCTAAACTTGCAGCCAGGCAATAAATCTTTACAAAAAATATACCAATTGATGCTAACTTTATTATATTACATGGTGTTTGCATGGCATTTTGCTAATTCTACTTTTTAATGGTTTGTGATCACATCTTGCTGCCATTACATTTCAACTACAGTGTCCCCTCGATATAACACGGTTCGATACACAGCGGATTTGGATATAAGGCTGGGTCAGATGTGGATCCCATTTTTATTTTTGTTATTTACCTGTACTATCCTATAATGCTGGTACTATAAGGCAGGGGAGGGTGGGGGGTGCGTGGAGGAGAAATGTCATGGACCCCAAATTCAGCGTTATATCGAGGGGACACTGTACTACCATGGCACTATATTTGATATATTTGGGGAAAGAGCTTCACTTTTAATAATACTAAACATGTTTCTATTTCTCTGAGTCTGTTTTAATGAAATGCAGAGTGTGCAGGAGGGGGAAAAAGAAACTAGGATCTAGGCTACAGACAGAACATAAGATTACCTGTATCTGTTGACATTGTGTCTTCCTGAAAACTAGTTGTATCTGTTATTCTAATAAGATAGATTGGGTTTTTCTAGAACGGGTTGATTGGCTCATCTATCACTGTAGGTGAGGTAACGTGTGTGTTATAAGGGGTGACAACTGCAGTGTGTGTCGATGTTTTGCGAGTCAAGACTTCACATTTTTTGCAGATACCTTTTATAGTGTTACATTACTTTGAATTTCAATTAGTATTGAATAAGTCATCATGAAAATTGTACAGGCAACATATTTTAATTATCCTTTCTTTATGATTGATTGGTGTCTATCAGTCACCTGATGGACATCGCGAAGGTTAACAAGGTTAACAATGTCTGTGTTCATTGTTTCCATCTATCTATCCATTATATTATTCTTTTTCTCTTCCCTTCCTTGCAACTTCCATCTTCATCTCTCTTTCCTACTCTTTTAGACTAAATATTAAACAACTAACTATCCATACTTGATTTTCGTCGCAAATGGGTCAAAGATTCCCGCAGCGATGTCAAACTCCATAATCACTCAATCCATACTTGATTTAAATGACTGAACGTATCTGTTCCAATTTGTCCAGTGTCTTGTATTCATGTTAATTTGAAAGGGGGATATATTTATTTATATTTACATGTTCAACATGTTCAATATTTAATCTTTTTTGGTCTCAGAAACTTTTGCTTTAGTTTTTCCAGTGGGATGGTCCTCAGTCAACTATCATTAGGAGGATATGCGAATTATTTTTTTACCACCTTACCTACTTTAAGAGCTGCTTGTCAATCTTGGCCGAACTTCATAGAGAAAAATACTAGTAATCCATATGAAGTGAAGTACCAAAGGCCGCATTATTGTAATTAATTCCTACAAATTGGCATTATAGTATTATCAAGTCTTTATATGGATCGTTCAATCTGTAGGCAGACAACATAATACTGTCCTCACAACTGATTACTGACATATGGCAGTGACTCCAGAAGGCTAAGATGAAAATATATTGCCGACATTTTCATTAAATGATGAACTGTTGTGGAGGATTTCTTTCCCGGAGATCTAAACTCCCAGTGTAGAGAAGTACGAACAGTTAATCGATTCGAAACAAATTCGGCGAGAAAGGGATTGAGATTTAATGATTAATCATTGTGGGATCATAATCCCTTCTGAGGTGACCAAAATCAACGAATAATGGCCGAATGCACCGAAAGGAAGATTGACTGATTCCTATTTTATGGTATTGGGTCAAAAGTTTCCCAGAGGCATCGAGTCGGCAGGAATTCTACGATGGTCGAAAGTTCAAAGGGAGATGATTGCAGCAGTTGGGCTGTTGAGAATATTTGGTTTTTGTTTGATTAAAGGATCTCCTTTTAGAGCTAATATCTATTACAGTGATTAGTTTTTTAAAAAATACATATTCCATATAATTTAATAATATAAGGTAATTATTATTAAAAAAGGTTTTAAGGAAATAAGATGGTGAAAAAAGTACATTAAAGTACTGCTAATATTATCAAACGATGCTCTGATTTCACTAAAAAAAAAGTATATCTTTTTTCAATTATGCATCAAGATTATCGCCTTGGCTCACTTGGTCATGGATTAGAATATTTAAAACAAAGATATTTCACGTTTTCCTCCAATTGTGAACAGATCTCTCTGATGTCATGTAAAAACTGTGTAAAACATAGACACCAATTCAGACTTATTCCTCCTAATGTAAATTAGCTTATTCCACCTGATGTAAATTAGCTTCACGATGGTACTATAGTTCTTTCCTTTCCCAGTTCATGTGTTCTAGTTGTTTGCCAATATAGATCTATACCATCTGACAATCGCTTCTTGGTAAGGTCATTCTGTCCCAAGAACCATCCATCCATTATCCGAGAAAATTGTGAAAAAAATATCACCATTACTGCATCTGTGCCAGATAGGCAAAAAAAAATGGAGTTTTTCCCATTTTCCTTAGAGTCATTTGTGAGATGCTTTGCAATGTCAATGTTAACTTATTTTCTTTGTGGATCAACGTTTTATTGCGTAATCTTTCTAATCAACTGTTTTGTATTTATTTGACCTTTGTAGATCTGTGTTCAAGTTAGAGGATGCTTTGTGCCATGGGAACACATAGGACTGAAATACAGTGTCCACGCGATGTAATGCTCAAGTTGGGGTCCTTGACATACCCCATAATGAAAATAAAAATGGGATCTACGTCTGACCCCGCCTTATATCCGAATCCATGGTGCATCGGACTGTGTTATGTCAAGGGGGCACTACCATTATTGTGTAACTCGTAGGACTGGAATACACTTGTTATGAAACACAACTGTCTTTTCAGGTCTGTAAGGCATACAATCACCAGTTTGTTGAAAGATTTCACAATCAAGCATATTTTACATGAAAGCGTGTCAGCTTGTTTTGTCTACAAAAGTATGTTGATCGACAAGCTATGTTTTCCGCATGTGCAATTGGTTTTCAATATTTTTTTCTTTTAATTTTTTTCAAATTTCCACATATTAAATCGCGAAATAATCAGTAACTAAAATATGAAAATATTGAAAACCAGTGGGATATTCAGAAAATGTAGCTTGTTGCCCAATATACTTGTGTAGACATGGTAGACAGATAAGATTTACATATTTTCAGGTAAAAATCAGATGAAATATGTAAACAAACTGTGATTGTATGCTTTTAAGCATCACACACCCATGTAAGGCTTACATTCAATTTATAAATCTTAAGGGTCCAATTTCCTGTACAGATACTAGTACATGTATATGAAAAGACACAGTTGAGTTTCACAATCATTGTATTTAAGTTCCATGTGTGTGTGTGGAATTATATCGTGAGACATTGTGTTCAATTATGTGTTCGATAAAAGTGTTTTTACAGGTAGTGAATATTTATTATCAAAAATATTTATTTTATAGCTGTATCAATGTTCTGGTATTGAGCTAATCAGAAAACATCATCTTTCTAATCATCAGGGCTTATTTAGATCATCATTACTCCATATGAAGAGATTTTTTTACCATATGATTCATGGGCCTGAAAATAATCAAATTAATAATGATACATGGCACGTTTGCTGCTTTCATCATCGAACCTGATGAATATGAAATAGCTAAATCATGGTTAAAGGTAGTCTCAGTGACAAAATTTAAGAGATATGATGGAATAATTAATCTCCGCGATCAGAGCTGATCCTCGCTTCCAGAGACATCTCTGTCGACAATGTCTACTTTATTGTCACTCCGGCCTGATATCGCATCTTTTCACGTCGTAAATTCGTGTTTTGATTCGATCAGGAAGGGATACGGATCTAATCCCTAATCAAGTTAGCAAAGATACTTCCGATGCCTGGTATTTTTTTTACCCGGGGAATTTAACAGTGCGGATTGGATAATTTGTATGCGGGTATCGGCGTCGTTTTATGATAAGAAAGCCAAGTCTGTCTGGAATGAGAACGTGTTGCCGTGGATTCGGAGCACGGATTTGGCCACGTCTATTAGATTGGCGACCGGGGTTTATCATAGCGTAGAGAAATCACATTCCGCCACACTTGGGTAACTTTAGATCGTGTTAAGTGTATTGACGAGGACCGTCTTGATTTGCAGGATGAGTGATTGATTCGTCATCGAGTTCCATGCCGGAGAGAGTTGTTACAACTACCTGTGGAAACGTCCCGAGAAAACGGAGTAACTCATCATCTATGTGGAAACGTTGAGGTAAGTGCAAATTCCTTTCTCTCATATTTGCACCAGCTGCATACAGTCAGATGGAAATATTAATTATTTTACTTTGATTTGTTTGCAACTGGATTTTGTGGTAATGGTTAATTAGTATTTTTGGTATGTTAATGTAAGTTTTGAAAAAATAACAGATTAATCTTTTTAAATATTGCAGTTAATGGAATAAGGTAGCATGTATATATTCGAGATTTCATTCTGGTTTGTATCCGAGAAATATGTATATAAAATTATTTCTTAGTTAATAATTATGAATGTAATGATCATAATTTCCTAGTATTAAGAAAGTTTAGTATTTCATATGTCTGGCATATGTGTCAATGAAATAAGATAAT
>JAUTBQ010002020.1:0-20006 GCA_032361185.1 Lepetodrilus ovalis
TGGCCAACCGCCATGAATTTGTCTGCAAAAGGACACGATGTCTGTATTGTAGACAACTACCTGCGCAGAAACCTGTGTCGAACTCATGATGTTGAGCCTCTCTATTCTGTACCCAATCTCCAAGAACGAGCTCGAATCTGGAAAGAAACCAGTGGCAACAGGGATATACAGATAGAAATAGGTGATTGTTGCGATTATAAATTGCTTTCTGGTCTCATTCAGAAATTTCAACCGGAAACAATCATTCACTATGCCGAACAACCGTCGGCACCCTACTCCATGATGAACCATGAGACTGCTTTTCTTACGGTAAATAACAACTTACAAAGCACACTAAATATTGCCTGGGCAGTGAGAGAGCATTGCCCGGAGGCCCATATTGTAAAGCTCGGAACCATGGGTGAGTACGGCACACCTAATATTGATATTGAAGAAGGTTGGCTTGAGATTGAACATAAGGGCAGAAAAGACAAATTTCTTTTTCCGCGCCAGGCAAGTTCACTCTATCATACCACCAAGATTCAAGATACAGATCTCCTTTGGTTTTACGTACGAATGTGGGGTTTGCGTGTAACCGACCTCATGCAGGGGCCTGTCTACGGACTGGAAACAGATGAAACAAAACTGGATCCCAGACTGAATACCATCTTTAACTATGACGAACTGTTCGGTACAGTCGTTAACCGTTTTGTTGTTCAGGCAATAGCTGGATACCCACTTACAGTATACGGAAAAGGTGGACAGACAAGGGGATACCTCAACCTGAAAGATACCATCGCCTGTGTGGAACTTTCCATGCTGAATCCACCTGAGTCTGGAAAACTCAGCATATACAATCAAGTCACTGAAACTTTTTCTGTCAACCAACTAGCAGATATAATAGCAAAAGTAGGAAATACCCGTGGCCACAATGTTGAGATTAAATGCATTGAAAATCCAAGAGTGGAGAAAGAAGAGCACTATTACAATCCAACCTACAGTGGCCTGCAGGATCTAGGGCTACACCCTCATCTTTTAACAGAGGAATCACTCCAGATCATGTTTGAAGTTGTTGAGGAATATAAAGACAACATACAATCGCATAAAATTTTCAGTGGTGTTAAGTGGTAAAGCGTGTAAAAAGAGACTAAGAAAAGTTTAATCATGTCACTAATCATAACCATCTAAATATAAGGCATTAACTCATGAATAATAATCCCACTCAGTCCTCATTGCTTAATTCCCAACTTTGGTTGATCACAGGTGGGTGTGGATTCCTAGGAACCAGCTTGATAAAACGCCTCATCCAGGACGGTGTATCTCGAATAAGAATCCTAGATAACCTCTCTGTAGGAACTCGTGATGATCTTGCCACTGTCTGTGATTTTACCGAGATTGACGCAATATCACTTCCTACCCAACATTCATCAACCGATACTAAAAGCTCACCAATTGTCGAACTTATAATTGGAGACATAAGAGATCCTAAAACCTGTGCTCAGTGCTGTGAAAAAGTTGATGCTATCGTCCACTTTGCTGCCAATACAGGGGTACCTGTATCTGTCGAACACCCCAGACTGGACATGGAATGCAATGTAAACGGAACCTTCAACATGCTTGAGGCAGCACGCCAGAAGGAAGTTAAGCGATTTGTATTTGCTTCAAGCGGCGCACCTGCCGGTGAAGTAGAGCCTCCTATTCATGAAGAATTGCCAGCCCACCCTGTTTCTCCTTATGGCGCAAGCAAGCTTGCAGGAGAAGGCTACTGTTCTGCTTACTTTCGTTCCTTTAATATTGAGACAGTAGCTCTTCGTTTTGGTAACGTGTACGGCCCAGCCTCCGGACATAAAACTAGCATTGTTGCCAAATTTGTACGACAGGCCATAGCTGGAGAGCCGCTGGAAATATATGGTGACGGTAGCCAAACACGAGATTTCATTTACGTTGATGACTTAATTGAATCTGTAATTCTTGCCGGAACAAAGCCTGGTATCGGTGGAGAAGTATTCCAGATAGCAAGCAATCATGAAACCACTGTAGGAGAAATTACTGAGCAGTTAATTGCTATTCTTGAAAGTGAAGGCCAGAAGAACATCAAAGTAATTCATAGTGCAACAAGGCTTGGAGATGTAAAGCGAAATTTTTCTGATACATCTAAAGCAAAAACTATGCTGGGATGGATTCCACAGGTAGAACGCAGTGAAGGATTAAAGAGAACCATACAATGGTTCCTGCAAGCAGTAGGTTAAGCATATAGTCCTACTTCTTACATTTCCCCATCAGTTCCTGGATTTGTAATCCACTAACACAACACATGAAACGACATGAACACCTAGATATAGTCCTGAGAATATTGCAATATGCGTGGGGGGGACATGACAAAACCAGTTTGGATTCTCTTAAAAAAGATATTAGCGAGAAGCTAACTCAAAAAGATTTTGCGAATTATCCTAAACTTTGCGATATCTCACCTCTATTATATACAGTAATTAAGGACAACAACCAGCTATACCAAATAACACCACAGCACATATTTAACAGTTTCAAATTTATGTATTATGCGCAGGTGAAGCGTTGCATTCTACAATATGATCAACTGTCTTCAGTGTTAGAAGCATTTAATGAAATAAAATGCCAGGTTATGCTTCTCAAGGGCTTTGCTCTCTCCAAAGTTGTTTATCAGAACTTTGGAGTAAGACCGATGTCAGATATCGACCTGCTAGTGAAAAAAAAATACTTTAATCAAGCAACAGAAGTAATAAGTAGTTTAGGTTTTAAGGCGATAATAAATCCAAAATTTTCAGGTCCAATTGCTGAACATGCATACCATATTCAATTTTTAAAAGTATTTAATAACCAGCATATTATACTGGAATTGCATCATGACTTATCTAACGAAACCCATCAGTTCAACACAGCAGAGTATTGGAATCGTGCTCAACAGTATGTCTTTGACAAAAATAGCGCGCTGGTCATGGAAGCAAATGATCTGCTTGTATATCTAAGTTTACATAGTGCTCGACACAATTATAAACGATTGTTATGGCTCTGTGACTTAACGCAAGTCATCATTGTTTATAAAGATACTTTACACTGGGACAAATTGGTTAGAATATCGCACGAAGCAAAGTCAAACATTGCATTATTTTATTCAATTTACTTGATAGCCCACTTCTTTCATATTGATATCCCACCTGACTGGAATTTAAACGACTTATCTACTCCATTTATTTCCAGATATTGGCTTAAAATATTTTTAACAAATCACATAAACAATGGATTGCGGTTAAATAAAAAAAATAACGTGATCGCTTTTGTGACACGAATTATGATTGCTCCCGGCATCATGAGTAAAAAAGATGTAGCAAATGACTATCTAAAACTTCTTGTTTTTCGTAATACAGATGACCTGAGAAAAAGATATAATATAAAAAATAATATAGCGTTAAACGGCATTCGGCTTGCCTTCCCTTTCATTATCTTTTTCAGGGCAATCGCTGAGTTATTCCAAAGACCCCAGAAATGATTTACGAGAAAAGCTTCTATGGCTGAATCAGCATTCCCTTTTGGTATTTTTAATAAATCTATCAGTAGCAGGGTAAAAAAAATAATCAGCAATGCAAAATGGCTCACCTTGTTTGCATTGTTTGGTCGTGCTTCATGGCTAATAACCTTGCTTCTTATTGGTCGGGCCGTTGGACCGGTCCTATTTGGAGAATTTTCTGTATATATGGCATTTTGGCTTATAACTAGTCGCTTCTTTGGCCTCGGACTTGAAATCTGGGTCAATAAACACATAGCCTCAAGCCGTAAAGAAACAGAACGTATAAAAATAACAACTATTGCTCAAAGACTACGTGTAGTACTTGTTGGAACAGGATGTAGCCTGATACTCACTGTAAGTTGTTTTTTGCCTGAACAATTTATTGCCTTCTTTCCAGTATTTGCGCTACTTGCATTCCGTCAATTTGCTGAAAGCTTACGAGAAGTTCAAGTAGGAATTTTGCAGGGTCGTGAACAAATGCGAATACAAGCCCTTGCTTTGATTCCCTGGGACCTTGCACAACTTGCATTAGTCGCCTTATGTAACGTATTTTTATTAGCAAATAATTTATACTTACTTGTCACAATATTAACAATAACGTCGTATTTAAAAATATTGACTCTTAGGAGGGTAATACATAAAAACACCCCAACTAATATTGAATTAAAAAACGTTTCCATTCGCGAGTATAAAGACGCAATAGGAGAAAGCTTCTATTTTGGTTTAAGCATGTTGCTCGCTTTAGGCTTAGGCAAAGTGGATGTATTATTACTTAGAACATTTACCTCCCCTGAAACAGTGGGGAATTACAGCATAGCGTACCTATTCCTCAATGTTTGCGCAATCATATTAGGAATAGTACGCCAAGCACTGTTTCCAAGCCTGGCACATCTTGCAAGCAAGGCAAGTGAACAGTTTTTACGCCTTGCCTCCCTGTCATCTCTGTTTTTTTTCATAGCAGGCATAGCAGGAGCAGTATTATTGGGAATCCTTGGCCCATTTTTTATTCATCTTACAAATAATTCATTCGATGTCGCCCCTCACCTTCTCATATTACTTGCTTACTCTCTCCCATGGGTGGCACTTGCCAGTGCCCTTGGAAATGCCGTCAATGCAGGTGGACTTGCGAAAATAGGGGTTATCGCCCAATGTACCGGACTATTTTTTAATATTATTGCAAATCTTTATTGGATTCCGAAATATGGTGGAGCTGGTGCAGCGTACGCAACACTGTTAGCCTATGCTGTTATAGCACTTGGTTATGCATATATTCTTCGTACTTTTAAAACTGAGATGATATATAAAAATGTATAAAAAAGAATATTTTTACTTGAAAACTTTAACTTATTTCAACCAAACTACCTAGTTCATGAAGTACCTCCATCTCGTAAATCATTATTTTACTCTCCAGCAAGAGCAAAAGGAAATAAGTGAACCAGGTATTATAAACCATCAAGAACTGGTATTCCTTGGTCTAATTATCAGTACTGCTATCGACGTCACACCCTATTTCAATTTCCATTTAGGACCATTACAAGTATCAATACCTGATTTATTTCTTTGTTTTCTTATATATGGTTTGATTGCCGATATGGCAGTGGGTAAACAAAAATTTTCTGTTTTTTCTTTATATATGTCGAGTTTGATTTTCTTTGCTGGAATAATATCTTTAATCAACCTTCTATATGTAGGAGGCGGCCGTTTTATAATGTACGATATCAAGATAAGCCTAAAACTATTTGAGCATGCAATGCTTATCCTTGCAGCTGGTAGCGCTATATCAGAGAAAAGTTCATTAAAAAGATCTCTTAAGATTTTATGTTTTGTATCTTTAATCCTTTCCATACTAACCATTTTACAGAGCTTAGGAATTTTTCATATAGGTAATGGATTTACCAGACGGACAACATTACAAATGGGACCATTTCTTATTGGTACAATAGCTGCCGCAGAAAATGTCATAGGGATATCCTTTCTAATCCTTGCCGCTTTTCCTTTAATGACATCACGGTTTGTATTTAGCTCTTTACCTGTGCGATCACTATTCGTCTCTATTACTATATTAGCAGTAATTATAACATTCACACGGAGTCTATGGGTCAGCCTTATTGTAGAGATTATTCTACTAATATCTTTTTACATAACTCAATTCAAATCATTATTGCTAAAATGTTTACTAATGGTATTGCTTGTTGTTGCGGCAACAATTTTTATCCAAAATATTGACACATTATATTCTTTACTTGTTGATCTCAGATCTTCAACTGTAACGGGAAGGACTCAAGGGTACCTATCATCTCTCTCATTGGTTGCTTCAAATCCTCTGTACATATTATTTGGTGCTGGAAAAGGACATTTTCTACAAATGCAGATTTACACAGGTAAAAGTGTTTTAGCTCATAATTTCTTAATTGATCTTTTTGTAAGCAAAGGAATAATCGTACTATTAATAGTAATAACTTTTATGGTATCATTAATCACAAAATTGATTCTTACAAAAACATCCGACAATAGCAAACTGGTCAACATCGGAATAATAGCTGTCATAGGAGTATTTTTTTGTAGCATGTTTACCCCTTCTGTGAATTCGATTCAGTTCTGGTTGTTAATGGCACTTATGAGTTCAATGGTTTCTATTTTAAATACAGAAAATTAAATAACGCATCAAATAAATACTATGTTCAGAATACTATTAATACTTATTGTTGTCTCTCTGCCATCTACATCATATTGCAAAAATATTGCCCCAAATAATAGTTTTGAAATACAAAAGAAATCTTTTGCAAATAACTGGAATACGAGAGTATTAGGATCAAGCAGTTGCCAGATTGACAACCAATCGTCAAAGTCAGGAAAAAACAGTATAAGACTGGAAAATTCCAAAGATGATGGTATGGCACTCAGCAGTATTTGGACACACGTAAATGTGCAGCCAAAAGAACTCTATAGAATTTCTTTTTTTTATCGTACTATAAATGTCGAAACTGGCACCAGGCTAACTCTTTTTATCTATTCAGTAGATACGCATGGCAATAAAAAGCGCATTGGCCTCAAAGGAAACTGGATAACAGCTGACAATAAATGGAAAGAATTCAAAGCTGGGGACTATCTGATCCCTGATAATATTGAAAAAATTCGTGTAGATCTTCTCTTGCAAACGACAGGGCAGGACGCAACAGTGTTAATTGACGATGTCAGCATTATAAATATTAAAAAATCTGTTATCTCAAGCGACTCCCACCTATTAGGAACAAACGATCAATGCGCACTTTGGGCCACTAGTGGCAGTAGAAAGGTATTCAAAAAAGAGCCATCTCCATCTCACACATCTCTGGCTGATAACATAAGTATTAAGGCAGCAAGAAATGAAACAGAACCGTTCCAAGTTGTTATAACACCCAAAAAGAATATATCAGGTCTCTCATGGACATGGTCTGATTTCTCCGGACCAGTTATTATCCCCAAAGAAATGCTTGTGGGTCATAAAGTAGAATATATTGATATACAAGTTCCATCAGGGCCATATGGCCATATTGGCCTTAATCCTGACCCATTACCAGTCAGTCCAATGGGTAGTAAATTCCATCTCTATAGTAAACAAAGCCAACCTTTCTGGTTTCTTGTATCGATACCGCATTCAGTACCGCCTGGATTATATAAAGGTAAATTAACTCTGCACCAGGACAACGACGAGTGGTTCAATATTCCGATTAATCTCACTGTATGGAATTTCACCCTTCCTGTTATTCCAACGCTTGATGTTCGATCTCAAATCAGTCCAAGTCAAATACTAAAATATGAATCAGGAAAAAAACTTGATGTACTAACCCCTTACTATAAAAGCATCATAACACATCGTTCAAGACCAAAAAGACTATACACAAGCCTGCAGGTACGCATTCAAAACGAAGAAACCCAAGTAACGACAAAGGACCTTGAAAAGCATTTGGAATTCATAAAACAACATGGACGATGCGATGACTTCGAAATATTAGGTTTACTTTTTATTCGTCACAAAGCCGACCAAAAATGGCCTAGTGATGCTTCTTGGAAAGGAATACAAATTTTTTCAGATGAAGCAAATACTATTTTGAATCCTATATTTGAGAAACACTTTAAGAGTGCTGCTAAACTAATTCTGGATGCTGCCAAAAGAGTTCATTGCTATGGGTCACCAAGCATCAAATTTTTTGATGAACCTAACATGGCACATGTACCTACAGTAAATGCTATTAGAACTCTCTGCACGCTTTTAAAAAGTATTGATAAAAACATTAGAGTTGTTACTGCCGCCAGATTTCCACATCCCGATCTTACCAATTTTATAGATGAATGGGACATTCAAGCTGATTACGTATCACTTGTGCAAAATGAAATTAATGCCGCCATAAAAAAGGGTAATAAGATCAATGTTTATCATAACACAATACCTATTGTTGACTTACCTGCATTAAGAACACGGCTTTTCCCCTGGATGATCTGGCAATCAAAAATAAAAGGTGCATTATGTTGGTGGAATTTAACTAATTGGAAAGACAATCCATGGAATACTAATAAAAGTACTACTGGATCACTTTTATACCCACCACGGACAAAAAAAGAACATGGGCCAATTACATCATTAAGGTGGGAAATGTTGCGACAAGGGCTTGAAGATTACGAATACTTAAATATCTTAAATAGCAAATTAATAAAAAATAAAACCTCTGCAAATTTCATTTATCCTGAACTCAATACGATTGTATCAGGGTTTCCGAATGTTTTTCCCATTAATGATCAACCTTATACACTGGATACACAAAAACTTGATCTTTTGCGTACTGATATAGCTAAAAAAATTGTAGACTCGGTACCAACTATTTCAAAGATGTCGTCAGAAAAATAACAATGCTTTTTCAACAGTATTTTTCAGGAAGCCCTAATGCACGACTTATAAGATTTTTAGAGCATATTTGTTAAGAAACTTATGAAACGATGGAATACATCTAGCCATTACCAGTTAAGATAAACAATGAACCTAAAAAATGGTGCTTTTACAGTGTCTTTGGATTTCGAACTTTACTGGGGACTGTTAGACAAATGTAGCATCGAACAATACAAAGACAATCTATTGGGAGTCAAAAAAGCTGTACATGAAATACTGTATGTTTTTAAAGAAAACAAGATTCACGCCACATGGGCGACTGTTGGTTTCCTGTTTTTTTCTGACCAGGAAGAACTAAAAAATTATCTTCCTCGATATATGCCACATGTTTTAAACAGAAATTCACTACCATATCAATACATTGAATCCGAAAAGCTTGACAACGAATATCACTTTGCCCCTGAACTTATCGAGTTGATTCATAACCATGATGGTCAAGAAATCGGTACACATACTTTCTCTCATTATTACTGCCTTGAAGAAGGACAATCGAAAGCCGACTTTACAGAAGATATTTCTGCAGCCATTACAACAGCAACGTCCAGTGGCATCTCTACTAAAAGCCTCATTTTCCCGAGAAATCAAACCAACCCACAATATCTTGCTGTACTGGAAGAATTGGGGATTCAGTGCTACAGAGGAAATGGGTCAAGTTGGATGTACCGACCTGGATCAACTAACACAACACTTGTCAAATTCCAGAAATTAGCCCGTTTAATAGATACATACCTTAATATTTCCGGCCATAACACATATGATCTTCGAGCTTGTGCAACTCAGAGACCTTTTAATTTTTCATCAAGTCGATTTTTGCGTCCATTTTCAAAAAAATTATCTTTACTAGATGGACTACGACTAAAAAGAATAACAAAAGCAATGGATGATGCGGCTATTAATAATAGAATATTTCATCTTTGGTGGCATCCTCACAATTTCGGAGTAAACACTAGACACAACATTAAATTTCTGAAAAAAATTTTAGATCATTATACTAGTCTCAATCAATCACATGGCATAAAATCATTCAATATGGGCGAACTCAGCTCGTTATTTGAGATACCTAATGACTAATAGTCCCATCTCGGCAACACGATAAATTTTCCTGAGAACAGGCAAATACAACTGGAAATAGTGACTATAGATTATTTCCGACAAGCATTAATGTGGATAAAACACCACGGAAGAAACCAAGGTAGTCCGATGAAACTCCTTTATATAAGCCGTCGACGCGCAGAAGAATTGCCTATGCTGGAAAGCTTAAGCAAAGAAGGTAAAATAGATTTAGTCCAGATGGACATTACATCAGGAAAGCGCCTCCAAAAAATAAAAAATATTTTTATCGTTTTTCGACTTGCCGTTATGCACAAACCGAATGTCATACTCAGTGAAGGTGCAGGACTTTGTGCATTAATCGGTTTACTGGCATGTATACTTGGTAAGAGCCAACTGCTTTTCCGGGTAAAAGGAGATCCATACCAACAGTTGCTGGTTGACAAATCCCATGAACGATTTTCCCATAAACTAAATAGATATCTCAATTTTCTAGCATTCAAAATATCGCTAAAATACTGTACAATGGTACTCCCCATATCAAACATTATAAAAAACACGCTTCAGAATACTATGTCATTTGAGAAGCCTATGCATGTGATATATATTCCAACGCGGGAAATATCATGTGAAGGTAAGAATCTCGGACAACCCGCACCAGACGAAAATTTTGTAATTACAGTGTCGAATTTCCAATTTTTAAAAAAAGTAGGACCTTTACTAAGAGCAATTCCACCAGTATCTCAGGTATTGCAGTCATTAGAAATAGTTTGGTACATTTTAGGAGATGGAGAGTATCTTAAAGATATTAAAAAGGTCATCAACGACGCTGAAGCACACAACACTGTGAAATTAACAGGAAGAGTAAACCCGGTTGGTTACTACCAAAAAGCGCAAGCGCACTTATATTTCAGCGGTATGGATGCAACCCCAAATGCCCTGTTAGAATCTTTTTGTTTTGGCGTTCCAGTAGTCGTCAACAACGACTTTCCTGCAAAAGATATCGCGATTGAAGATTTTAACGTAGTCTCAATGAAAAGTTACAATGACGCGGATGTTGCAACGTGTATAAATACCATTTTACACGACACTGCTGTACGACAACAGCTAACAGACAATTCGCAAAAGTTTCTTTCGGAACAATTCTCAGTTGAAAGTATTAGCAAGAAATTGTGGACGACTCTCTCTCAGCTGAAAACTCACAATTGAAAATATACAAAAATACTATTTTACATATTTGGCCGTCGGCATAGCTATTTTTTTATTATAAAAAACATGGGAGTTTTAGTGTGAAGATTTTAAATGAAAGGGGCTCTAACATAATTAAGAAGCAATCTGTTAATTGTATAAAACAAATGCTTAATCCAACAACGGGAACATTTGATAGATGAGCCAACACATCTGCCACATTTCGACAACATTCAATACCCGCTCAGGGAGCGCTCGCCGAACTACCGCAATTCTCAAAAAATGCGTACAGGAGGGTTATAAAACATCTCTCATAATTGGTCGAGATCATGATATAGCTGAATCGGACATACCAGGTGTTACTATCCACCAAATACCTGAGCTTGTAAAATATGTTTCCCTGAAATCTGATCTAATTGCCCCATACAATATATTTAAATTATTACGGAAAATCAATCCAGATATCGTCCACACACACCTTGCAAAGGGCGGAATTCTTGGCCGATTTGCTGCCCATTGTGCCCGTACACCATACATCGTACATACGGTACATGGCCCAACGTTTCCTCATGAAATGAACACTCTAAAACGAATGACTTATCGCATTATTGAAAAATGGTGTGGCTACATTACTGATTCATTTGTTTTTGTTGGTGGGGAGTTGAGGCAGAGTTATATTGAGGCAGCTGTTTGTTCAGAGAAAAATTCTATAGTTATTCATACCGGACGACCAGGTAGCTGTATTGATCGTCAACAATTATCTAAAGCCAGGAAAAACAAATTGCGAAAGGAGCTCTGCAAAGACCAAGCAACATCTTTTTTAATTGTAACGGTTGGTCGGGTGGTTCCCTCTAAACAATTTGAGCATGGAGTTTCCATCTTGAAGCACCTGCTGCATCTAAACATAGATGCACATCTGGTAATTGTAGGCAAAGCTCTCCTCCCTGAAGAACAGCAATATGAGAAGGATATACAAAAGCTTGCTGTTGAACAAAAAATTCATGATAGAGTAATTTTTACCGGCTACCGTGATGATGTTCTAGATATTATGGATGCTGCAGATGCAGTACTTCTAACATCCCGGTACGAGGGCTTACCAAATGTGGCAGTGGAAGCTCTTATTGCAGGGACCCCCATGGTTACATATAATGTGTCCGGTATAAAAGAAGTGTTATCCCATAAGACGAACGGATTTATTTTAGAACAAAATGATATCAACAGTAGTGTGAAGGCATTACAATTTATCTATGACCACCCTGAATTCAAGGAAGAAATGACAGGAAAAGAGCGAATGACAAACTTACGGTCTTTTCGTGAAAGCGTAATGATAGACCATAAAGCTAAATTCTATAACAATATAATAAAATCCTTGTAATCTAATCGATTTATTACCCCAGACACGAGACCATGCAACCTTTTTTTTCACCACAATCTCTAGCCATTAAACGAAGAATGCTGACAGGTGATATCCTGTTAATCTTGCTATCCTTTGGATGCGCGGTAATTAGCAAAGTAGCTTTATCGAACACTTTATCATTTGACCTCTGGCTTGCCCAAAACAATTGGACGCTGGTTCTGTTACTGCTCCTTTATCCTCTGATCTTTTATATTTTCGAGCTCTACAATGAAAAACGGTGGGAAAATGCAATCAATCTTTTTGTTCATATAACTGCTGCTGTTTTTACTGCCACAGGAGTAGCTGCATTTTTTTCTTATTTACTGGTTTCATCTGTTTTCACAGGCCGAATTATCCTTTCTCTTCATTGTCTATTTTCAATTATCTGTGTTTTTTGTTGGCGGCAGCTTTACACACGAGTCATACTAACAAAAAAAAATGAACACTCCGACATTTTACTTCTTGGCGATAGTCCTGTCATCCAAGATATTCTCGAGGTTCTTACCGAGAATAAACACCTGACAGAGCAGCATCCTATCATAATCAGTGAGTATAATGATAGCATTTCTCTTTCCATAAAAATCAAAGAAAAACAGGTGAATACTATAATTGTCGCCGAACAACTTGAAGATCAACCTGAACTTCGTCAAGAGTTGCTTGACTTACGCTTTGCCGGTGTAACAATATTTGATGCGCCGTATTATTATGAGATACTTACCGGCAAGGTGCCTGTAAAACGCATTCAAGATTCGTGGTTTGTTTTCTATAATCAAGGCGAATCTTTCAATCCGGTTTTGTATCGTAAGGTAAAAAAAGTTTTAGATATTTCACTTGCTTTAACCGGGCTTTTTTTAGCAATGCCGCTAATAGCCATATGTTCATTAGCTATAAAGATAAGCTCCAAAGGACCAGTTTTATTTAAACAAGATCGAATAGGTTACAAGGGACGAGAATATCCGGTATATAAATTTCGTACAATGGCTGAAAATGCAGAAAAGCTCACTGGCCCCCAATGGGCTACTGAAGATGATCCGAGAATAACCAAAGTTGGTAGATTCCTGCGAAAATCGCACCTCGATGAGTTACCACAGTTAATCAACATATTGAGAGGAGAGATGAGTCTGGTTGGTCCAAGACCAATACGGAAATTTTTTGAAGATAAATACGCCAGATCTGTGCCTTTCTATAATTTAAGACATGTTGCTAAACCAGGCGTAACAGGTTGGGCTCAGGTACAATCATTTGACCCTAGAGCAGAAGATGGCCCGATGGAAAGACTTCAATACGACCTGTTCTATCTCCGTAACAAATCAATATTATTCGATTCTTTCATAATTTTAAAGACTATCCAGACAGTGTTGTTCAGAAAAGGAATGTAAGGTCAAAATTTAAGGGGATAATAAGAATAACTGCCGTCAAAGCAAAATCCACTGGAAAACTCCCCCTGCCTATATGGGAGTCCAACATTTGTACGCAAAACAGCTTTTCAATTATGAAATCCAGTAGAAGCCATAGACTACACAATTTCTAGTTGAGTATTGTATAGAGGATATAAGAAAATGAAACTACCGGTTGATGGACAGCATTTTAATAAAAATAAATTGATTTTCCTTATCTTGTTATTCATGTGGATAGGACTTCTTATTTACTTATCTGGTGTTCCCCATCTATTGGCGGGAACTCAAGGCTGGTTAATTAGGAAACTTGGTCATACTGCTATTTATGGCATTCTGACTTTTTTGTTCTGGAAAAATATCTCCTGCTTGACAAATAAATTTTTTCTACGAGCACTTTTATGCATCATTGCTGTGTCAATCCTGGCTGTGTACGATGAAGTACACCAAATGTCAATTCCAGGACGTTGCGGAAATTACAAAGGACTTCTTTTTGATGGTCTCGGGGTGGTGCTTATTCTGGGCTGGCTGCACATAAGCCATCGTAGATTAAGACCAAATAGGTAAACAAAACAATACATATGATCCACCAATAACCGATGCTGGCAAAAATTACTAAATTCATGAGAACTTCAGGCGCTGAAAAGAAAATCTTTATAGAAGCATTTATGACATTAGGCATCATGCGCGCTGCAATCTTGACAATTTCTTTTAAACGCCTAACACACTCTCTGAAGCTTCAACAAAACAAAGAACAAATTGGGCTACTCAACCAAGAAGATACCCAAATTGCTCGTTCGGTAGCCATGGGAATCCGCAAAGCCGTGAGGCGTACTCCTTGGGAAAGTGCCTGTTTGGTACAATCTCTTACCGCCCAACGGATGCTCCAAAGACGAAATATTCCCGGAATTTTCTATCTTGGCGTAGGAAAAGATGAAACCGGAAAAGAGACCATGAAAGCACATGCATGGTCGCGATGTGGTGAAGAAATCATTACCGGAAAAAATGGACATGAAAAGTACACTGTATTATCAGTGTTTGCCTGGGGAAAAAAATGAATATCTATGGTTCAAAAATAAAAAGTGATTTAGCTTTCCCATTAAACCTTCCCCATGATTCTGATACCCGCTATGAGCTGGAATTATCATCAGAGACGCCCGAGGACCTAAAACAATCAATAACCTGTGGATTTCCATTTTACATGGCCCACGGGCGAAAAGTTTACTTGTATAGTGACAGGTTATTTGACGGAGCTGAAGCAGGCCAGCCATGGTGCTATGAGGTTAAAGGGGTTCTGCGATTTTATTGGAGAGGAGGTGAACAAAAGATATATTATGAATTGGACGAACAGGGAGATTCCAATTTATTGAGTTTCTGGTTTATTCACCTCCTGCTACCGCTCTATTTTACGCTTGAAAATAAGTACGACTTCCTGCATGCAGGCGCAATTGAGGTAAGCGGCTCTCCTATCCTCTTCATAGCACCTTCTATGGGTGGAAAATCAACAATGACCGATTATTTTATCAAGCAGGGGCATACACTAATTTCAGATGATAAAGTAGCTACTTTTATCAATAATGGCCAATGCATGGCAGTCGGATCCCATCCTTATCACCGGCCTTACAGGAAGTTTGAAGAGTTGGGTTTCCACACTGAAAATTTTACAACAAGCTTTAAACCTATCCATGCTTTCTATTCGCTCGAAGCCATTGATCGTAATGCTGAAATAGCAATAGATGAAATTAAAGGAGCTAAGAAATTTGAAACTCTATTACCGGCATATCTCTACATGTTCCATTTTCTGATGCCCAGACGCTTACAATATCTTTCAAGCATTCTCAGAAGCACCAGAGTGTTCAATTTGAAAATTCCCTGGGAATTAGCATTACAAAGTAAAGTACACGATGCAATTTGCGAACATAGCATGGAAATATAATGAGCACTATTTTTGGTATATTCAATCGCTACAATACACCGGTAAGTCCTGAAATTTTCCAAAAAATGCACATTGCCATGTCCTATTGGAAGCCAGATGAGAGTGGGAGTTGGTTTGGAGGATCGCTAGTACTGGGCCATGAAATGCTTTGGAATACACCCGAATCAAAACTAGAACAACTTCCATACCAGGAAGATCATCTTGTTATCACCATGGATGCCAGGCTTGATAACCGTGAAGAGTTAGCTCAGAAGCTCGATTTTAGCGTGGCTCCTTCAATGAAACAGATAACTGACAGTGAGCTTATCATTGCCTCTTATCGCAAATGGGGAGAAGAGTGTCCCAAATATCTTGTGGGCGATTTTTCTTTTGTAATCTGGGACGAAAGGAAGCAACATTTGTTTTGTGCCCGGGATCATCTCGGCATAAAACCTTTCTATTATTATTTAAGTGAGAAATTATTCATTTTTGTGAATGACCTGAAAGGAATTGTCGTACATCCAGCTATTCCTAAAGGGATCAATGAGAAGGCTGTCACCAATTTCTTAGTCCATTCTCTACTTATTGATAAATCTCTCACTTTTATAAAAGAAGTTCAAAAACTCCCTCCCGCACATTCCTTAACGGTTACAACCCGCATCGTACACAAGCAATGTTTTTGGAGAGCAGAAGAAGCGAAAAAAGTTAAACTACCCGATGCTAAGGCCTATGCATCCAGATTACGTGAACTCCTTGAACAGGCAGTATACGACAGGATGCGTTCTGACTATCCAATTACGTCACATCTCAGTGGAGGCCTTGACTCCTCTACTATTGCAGTACTTGCAGCCAGAAGACTGAAGAAGACAAAAGAGAAATTACTTGCTTTTAACTGGTTGCACGAACCAGATGGCGATGATGATCCGGACTATTATGAGTGGTCAAATAGCAAAACTATTGCAGAGGTAGAACGCATTGATCATAACTATGTCCCCCTCACTGAAAAAGATATTTATTGCTATATGAGCAGTCATAATATCGCATATGGCGACACGGCTGGGTTCTGGTACGAATATCCCGTACGACTCGCCGCCCAAAAAAGGAACTCACGTATGATCCTTACTGGCTGGGGAGGTGATGAACTGTGCACCTATCATGGACAATCTCATTTGGTTAACATGATGATAAATGGTAATTTTATCACTCTATTTAAAGAACTGAACACAAGGGTCAGAAAAAGAGAAAAACGTATAAAATCATTACTCACCATCGTATATCATGACCTACTTCTCCCCTTTGTACCTGGCAAATTTTACTGCAAAATGCCAAGAAATAAATGCCTTGAAAAATATTCATTTCAATTTATCAAACGGACATTTCTTCCTGCTATCAACCGTGAAAAGAAGAAGCCATCTTTGACTATGCAACAAAAGGTTACCATCAAAGGACAGATGCTTGCATATTTAAACCATGGGCACCTACAGGGTCGCATCGAATCCTGGGCAGCTTCCGCATTTTCTAATCGTTTGGAGTATAGCTATCCTTTGCTTGATAAACGAATCGTAGAATTCATACTTGGTGTTCCTCCAAAATTTTTCGTCCACAATGGTATTGGGAGGTATCTCTACAGAAGCGCTTCAAAGGGCTTACTTCCTGAAAAGAAATTATGGAGCAATGAAAAAATAGAGGTGCAAAGAGTCGACCGCCTATGTTCTATATCTTATTCTGCTTATTTGGCAATTATTAAAGAAGAGCTATGCAGCAAAGATCACAATTCCGATTTCGGCGATTTTTCCGAGCTTCAAAAATTATTGCGTCATCCCCCTAAAGACGGTAAAATGATACAACTTGTACAAGAATTAGGCACGATAATGTCAATCATTCAATGTGAAAAAAGGACATAATAATACACTTTTACTTGACAATAATTTCAAACATTGTTCAATATAGTATGAAGAGATGGTTTTATTCAGAGATATATAACTAATATTCATTCAAAAAGGTGATAAAATGGAAACAGTAGTGAAAAAAGAAGAACAGAAAAAGCAATGGAAGAAACCAGTTACGAATAAGTTAGACATAGCTACTGTAACTAAAAGTGGACCATTTGGTTCAGTAAATGAAGACCCATTTTTCAATTTTTATGGTCCAGTCAGCTAAATAATAGCAACTATAAAAGGTCAATAGGATAAAAAACAGAAAATTTTTCTGTTTTTTATCCTTCCTTCATGCAGTAAAATTTCATAAAGCTTGTGTTTTTCTTCCCGGAACAAGGGAACTCCCCCTCCATTTGGTACCAATCAGAGGAAACAAAAATGAAAACGGTTACGAAAAGAGAAGAAATAAAAAAGCAATGGAAGAAACCAGTTGCTAAGAATTTAGATATCGCAAGTATTACTAAAGGTGGAATGAGACCCTGCATTTGCGAAAATTGTTTCAACTTCAGTAGTCATCCTGTTAGTTAACTATAACTAACTTAAGATCTCTTAAATAAAGAAAGGAAGCGAATAAATTTTCTTTCTTTATTCATTCTTCAAAACAGTACAAAAGTCGTTTTTCTCTTCTACAAAAGGCATGCTCACTCCCTTTGGTATATTCTTTTCTTCGTTCCTCGAAGCTTTTCAAAACTATATTTTTGTTTTGTGATATAGTCTTCTCCCCATCAAGCAGGTCGATAGAGATCTAATTCATATGCGGTTACAAACAAAATATATTAAAAACAAACTAATGTATAAATTTTTACTAATTACATCCTGAGTTGTATGCCCCCGGTAATCGAACTACAAAATATCTCTAAAACATTTATCGAACGGAACTGGCAAACTCTTCTATTTCGTAAACCACGCTGCACAAAGGCTCTGGATGGTGTTTCTTTAACCGTTGAAAAAGGGGAAGTCATGGGCCTACTTGGTCCAAATGGAGCAGGAAAGACTACTTTAATAAAAATTCTTTCTACTCTTGTCACCCCAGATGAGGGAATGGTAAGAATTGCTGGTCATAAGCTTAAACATTGCCTGAAAATTCGAAAAAAGATAGGATTGGTAAGCACTAATGATCGTACGTTTTATTGGCGGCTTACTGGCAGAGAAAACCTGGATTTCTTTGCAACACTTTATAACATCCATGGTTTAGCAAAAAAGACAAAAATCAATCAAGTATTGGAATTGACAAAAATGCAGGATAAAGCCGACTTTCGATTCATGGCCTATTCTGCAGGGCAGAAACAACGTTTGTCCATTGCTAGAGCCATGCTTTCAGAGCCGGAGATACTTCTTCTAGATGAGGCTACAAGTAGCCTGGATCCAATTGCCGCAAGAAGAATTTTGGATTTCACACGAAAAACACTCGTTCAAAGAGAAAAAAAGACCGTTATCTGGTGTACACATGATTTGAATGAAGCAGATGAAATTTGTGACCGCTTAACCATCATGTACCAGGGAAGAGTCCTCCATAGCGGTTCATGCCAACTAATCAAGACACTTCACCAACAAAAGCAGATCTACTCTTTAACTGTGGATACCATGCATACTGTTTTACAGGAACAAGCAGATTTTCATTTACTGAATGAGGGCAAACCTGGTCTTCAAAGCTGTCGAATTTCTATAAACCAGGAAGATATCCCTAATCTGATCCACACTCTTTCCACTGAAGGGATCAAAATTTTTGAATGCTCCCATATAGAACAGACTTTGGAAGCAGCATTCAGCGAGCTCATCACCAGGCAACCCCCTGTTCAATCTTATGGCAACTAATATCTCCCTCTTAGCAAAACCCATTGCTTTTTTTAAGCGTGATTTCAAAATTGCAGCAAGCTATCGACTCCAGTTTGTCATACAGGGATTTAGTATAATCTTATCAACCTTTGCTTTTTTTCTGCTCTCTGGAATGTTTGACGGTCAGCAGATAACAAGCCTTGAGCCATATGGTGGAGATTACTTTTCTTTTATCTTGATTGGCCTTGCGCTCACTGACTATCTGACAATTTCTACTAATACTTTTGCCACAGAAATACGCAGTGCCCAGATGGTTGGTACACTGGAATCTCTTCTTGTAACCCCTACTTCAATTTACACAATTCTGCTCTCTTCCTTCACCTATAAAGCTTTTTCCACAAGTTTCAGAATGTTATTTTACTTCCTGCTGGGATATTTTCTCTTTAGCGTAAAGTTTCAAAGCGTCAATATATTTGCATTAGGCATATCATTTATCCTTACCCTGCTGCCGTTCTTTGGCCTTGGCCTCCTGTCTGCAGCATTCATCATTGTATTTAAACAAGGGAGCCCTATCAGCGGCCTTATGGCCATGAGTTCAGGGCTTCTAGGTGGTGTTATCTATCCTGTTGCAGTCCTGCCGGAGTGGCTGAAACCTTTTTCCTCGATATTACCAATTACTCACGGGCTTGAGGCCATACGGCAAATATTACTAAACGGTATGGGGTTTCAAGATATTAGCAGACAACTCATTATTCTTTCATTACTCTCCCTGGTCTTTGTTGGGATAGGAAGCATTTCTCTATATTACGGTCTTAAAATTGCCCGTAAAGAAGGTTCTCTCCTTCATTACTAATATTCTATAATTTTTCTTCTAACGCGAAAGGAGCGAATCCATGACAAACA
>JAUTBQ010002131.1:0-19998 GCA_032361185.1 Lepetodrilus ovalis
ATGAATAAAAAGAAGAATAAGAAGAAGAAGAAGAAGAAGAAGAAGAAGAAGAAGAATAAGAAGAAAAAGAAGAAGAAGAAGAAGAAGAAGAAGAAGAAGAAGAAGAAGAAGAAGAAGTAGAAGACGAAGAAGAAGAACAAGAAAACGAAGAAGGATAAGAAGAAGAAAACGAGGAAGAAGAAGAAGAAGACGACGAAGAAGAAGCATAAGAAGAAGCATAAGAAGAAGACGAAGAAGAAGCGAAGAAGAAGAAGAAGAAGATGATGAAGAAGAAAACGAAGAAGAAAACGAAGTAGAAAACGAAGAAGAAACGAAGCAGAAGAAGAAGAAGAAGAAACGAAGAAGAAAACGAAGAAGATGACGACGACGAAGAAGAAGCAGCAGAAGAAGAAGAAGCAGCAGCAGCAGCAGCAGAAGAAGACGACGACGAATAAGAAGAAGAAGAAGAAGAAGACGAAGACGAAGACGGAGAAGAAGACGAAGAATAAAACGAAGAAGAAGAAGAAGAAGCAGAAGAAGAAGAAGACAAAGTAGAAGAAGAAGAAGAAGAAGAAGAAGAAGAAGAAGGGGAGGAGGAGAATAGCTGATTAAAGTTTCACGTGTATATACGAAGTAGATATTATATGTTTAAACAATAATTAATACACCCAAGCACATTGGTAGACACTTGCAGTTTGCCTATAGACACAATCACTATGAGCTTCCAATCATGTGGAACTGCATCATTATTCTCCAGCACTTCAGAAGAAAAAAGCCGATTCCATTGATCATCTTGGAATTTGAAACATACTTGAAACCAATAAATTGAATATTACTACCCACATTTATGCAAGTCACATCTACATCAATCTTCTACCTGTGTCTACCATATACTATTATTGTTTGCTCTACAAATATGTACTATTTCTATGTTTGTGAAATGTATTTGTATCTGCTGGAATAAATGTATTTAAAAAAAAAAAACACAATTGAATATTTGTAAAAATCGTGAATGTACATATGTGTTAGTAAATCCCACCGTAAGACCAGCAAACCTTCCTACATGCATTGCACGAGTCATAATAGAGAACAAATTTAAAGAAGTATACAAACTTTTACACATTAGTTTTTCGATATGATACATTTTTATTTTATTGTATTCAGCTCAGTAGATGTGTATACATTATGTAAGGCTCTATGTTCTAGTATTGATCTATATACTTAGTACCCCATGTATCAGTACATGTTAGACCATTATAACCTGCCAACAGCATCAAAGGCCTCTGTCACTTCAGACGGAGTATATCGCCAGGTCTTTGTACACGGATCAAGGTATTCCAATGCGGTACCTCCCAGTCACCATGCTAACAGCGGGTAGAAATGGCATCGAACTGATAATTGATGAATGACGACGGCGCCTATTGTCATCTATAGGAGTCGTCTATGTAACTGTGTGTTTTATTCTATTAAAACCAGGCTTACTGTAATCGCACAACGTAACCTTGTCGCGTTTATTTATACCATAAAAAAGAGTAATTGATGCGAATTTAAGTTTAAATGTTCTACGTAACTAGGCATGCCTTAAACCTCCTTAATTACTGCGTTGTTTTTGAAAGAGGAAATTAAAATATAAAAGAAGTTGTCAAAGAGTGAATTAAAACCAATAACAATTCCATATATAGTCTGAATACATTAGACTATGAATTGTACCTGAGTATCATTAATGTACTACAGTGCATGTTTTGAATGCAATTGTTTTGTTATATAACTATATGTTATCTACGTCATCGTTGCTTTGTTATGTCAACGAAATATAGTTCATATTACATGCATATACATATATGAGCACATGTATGCATATAACGCAATTATTTTCTTTTGTAACCTTACTACACGAATATAATTGTTTTCCCTAAACTACTGATTGATTAATCAAACACCTGCTGATATTCTAGTACGTATGTATTATGTATTGACAATGTAAGTGTACATTGACGTAATAATGAATTTCAGAAATGTTACAACGGATAATACAATATCCATTTATTGAAGTAGGCGAGCCAAAGAATGCTTGAAGTTCAAGTAAAGCAATGATTATGGAAATTAGTTTATATACAGGCAATCACAACGTATATTACTTATGCCTCAGATATGCGGATTTCTCAAAGGTTCGTATACTATGGGTATCTACTTCGTGATATAGAATCTCACTGTGGTTTTATTCATATTTAATGGATATCTCTGTGATTTATAGCGCAAGAATTTAGATGCAAAATAGCGGTCGAAAGCATTGAGCAGATAGCAGTACTGGTGGACGCTATAGAATTACAGTTTTATGTTTCATAAATCAGACATTAATACAATATATTTTATTTTATTTGAGTAGGAGTGAGAACTGACGTCTATATATAGCTTTGTACAGCCCTTAATGACACGTTATTGTTTATAGAATAATATGCATGAGACATATTTTCTATTACAGTAAATAAAGCATTGCACATGTTTACTACTACTACTACTACTACTACTACTACTACTACTACTACTACTACTACTACTACTGATACTACCATTACTACTACTACTACTACTACTACTACTACTACTACTATTGATAACAATAAAAATGTGCACATCGATATTGCGTCAAATCTTCGCTCTAAAGCGTACCCAAAGAGTTACAGTATTACCATGGTCATATTATGTCAATATATCATTGTGACATCATTTTCCTTCTCAACTCCCTGGCTTCTGTCTGGTATTATATTCCTCTCTGTTTTATGTATAACATGGATATAGAATGTGTATTAACGTTTACAAAATGTTTACAAATAAACTCGGTTGATCCCGATTGCAATCATAAAGAAACGGACCTTCTTATAAATACAAGTAGTGTTGGCACGAACGACGAAAATTGGTATTTTATATTTCTAGGACGCGTACGATTATGGACACCGTCCTCCACCGTTTTAAATGTCCGAATACCATACACGATCCGTCCTGTACAAGCACACGTTGCTAACTCAGTGGTAAGGGGATTCCATAACCGTACGTCTACAAGCTGTCAAAGCGAATAATCCAGTATGACGACACAACACGCCTCTCAAATATCATTTGACACTCGCAATACTTTGCTATTTCTTCGTATTCAATTGTAAAGGAATGCATGGACGCTACTTGACATTCAATGTATCTGGTGATATCTATTACAATCTCTTGCGAATACACTGCCTATTGTTTTTCTCTCCGTAGGGGCGAATTAAAACAGTGTCAGGAATCAATGAAATTCCGTTATTCCGAGAATGGTGCCGGGTTTACAGGCATTTTAGCTATGATAAAACTCATAGACAAATACAACTGAAAAACGCTATTTGTTCAATGGCTATTGAAGTCAGGCGGAGGGATAGTATCCCCGTTGTGTCGCGACCCGAAGGCCGATCACACAATCTACCCACAGAAAATTCAATACGAGTTACCTGCCGTGAGCCCACTAGGTGGCGCCCGGTAACGGCTCGTGCGCACTGCACGTGCCTCATTGTAGCGCGCGCTGAAGACCCGTATGTCAACACGGATAAGGATAGATCAAAGCATGATAGTCTACGAATTGCGTCCCTGCCGTGAGGTAAACGAACAGCGTACGGCCCAGCTCAGCGAGGGACGAACATGCAAAAGGAAAGAGGGAATATTTGATGAACTCTACTGTCGAAGGAAACGACGAACGAACATGCTGAGAAAACGCAGCTGCTCTTGTTTGGAACCTCGACATGAAACGAACTACAGATTCTTCGTAACTGTAAAAACAACGCAGGTTTCTCTTGTTTTGGAAACGCATCTTACGTCGAAACAGTTTCCACCACTCGTCAGTGTATCGCAATGCGGCCTGAACTGAAATACAAATCTGTCGCAGCTGTCCATGAAACGTTTAGCCGATTTGTTCAGTTTTAGACAAGTTGTATCACGTCAGTTTAACTTGGGTGAAGATACTATTTACCCGACGAAATTTACAACCAAGATCAGTATTGTTACACCATGTCATGTAAAATGTATACGGCGACATGCAAGTTTCCAGATGGAATTTGTTTATAATGAAACCTAGGTAACAGATTGCCATGTATTCTGGCATACAACATTAAGGATAACCTGTGTTTTCCTAGCAGCATTTACTTCTATTATTACGTGTACAGCTGATTCATGAAATCAACGTTGACATGTGTTCGACTTTCCAGTACATGCTGGAGTCGAAACATGAATATTATTTACTCGAAGTGTCGGTATGTAATAGGCTGTGGTGTGTGTCTAATAACTATATTTAAAAATAAATTACAAATACAAACATTAAATAAAAAATAGAATAATATGATGATAAGTAATACAATTAAAATTAAATGTATGTAAATTCTGATATAATAATGCTATGCACTAATGTATCTTTGACCACACTAGCAACATTCGTGTGAAGATTCGTACAATCTATAATGACATGAATTGGAATCCTATCTATATTAAAGTTGCCGTAACGTGTGACAATTCAATAGCAATATTCCATATTCGATGTTCCATGGAGCAAACGTATAGCATTAAATAATGCCACTTTAGCTGTCGAAAGACAGGTCGCTATTCAATATAATAAGCACGCTTAATTCTTATTACGTTTTCAATGGAAGTTTGCAATGAAATATGTAATGAAATCACCATGATCATAGCTTCCTATACATGCGAACAGTCCTTATATGTACGAATGTTTGGTCTAACTGACATTCATGCAAGCATGATCATCTATTGCTTCGGGGATCATTAGAAAGGGGATATTAAAGGATCATGGCTAATTTACTTTCGTTTCAATGCTGTTAAATATATTCGTGTCAGTACTAAAAATATGAATATCCTAACGACTCTTTCAATGATTATCCTATCGGGAGGACGTGATGATAATGTGTCCCGAGCCCTTGGTTAAACTAGCCTTTTAGTTAAGACTTCTCATTCGTGCGAAGTCGTTTGATAAAACCTATATTGTCAGAATTTATGGCTCAAATTACCACTATACGGTAATTATCCAAAAGCTCTTTATACAGACCGGATGTGGGTCTGTGCGCGCCGGAAATGAATCCCCAGACGCTTCATTGGCTATGTCTATGCCCCGAAGACACTTCCGATGTGACGAATGGAGGCATTTTCCCCTCAAAGAAAGTTAAGGCCGTGAATTTGGACCATCGATTTCGGTTGGGAGGATTTTCACACGCAGTCTGTCAAGGTATGGAGATATTTCTGCAAACGAGGACAGAATAGCGATCCTCTCCACCGGTCATCCACGCGGAATGGGAACGAGAGACTTCCGGTCCGACATGAAGGCTTCGACTGGAACTGACGGCTCGGCTAATGTGCGTCCACCCTGCCTGCGGTCTTTTGGTTTGTAATCACGAACAGTTATATGCCATGTCGAGTAGGGGGGCCTTCTTCGTGGACCAGTCATGCTACCAATATAATTAATAATTGCGAAAGGGCATCGTTTTACATTTAGGTTATGATATCCATTCAGAATTAACAGAAAAAAAAACACGATTTTCAATGCATTTTAGGTTAAATTGTCATGAACATTTCTGGATAAATTTCAATTGATTTAAGGTCGATTATCAATAATTAACATCATTTTGTTGTTTTAATAACCTGGTTGAAGGTGACAACAATGTCGAATTATTTCTCGAAATGTCACCTATATTATTCACCAGCATGACCTCTTAACTACCACTATTGGTCAACTTCGAGTCTCCACAGGTGAACTCGGACAATGACCATGACCGAACCTAATGTCTACTTGCATTAAGGAATCTCTTCCTCGCCCTCCTGCCAAATACACGGCGTATTAAGAGATCCCCACCCCATTCTAATAACCCTAGGAACAATATGCCGATGGTGCCATATGTCTCACCTTTGAACCCGCTCAGGACTTCAGAACCTTACCAAAATATCATAATTAAAGAAAGACCGTCCAAACATGCCTACGAAGAGGGCGTGTCCCTCAACATATAATTAGTGCGACATGGGGAGACCAAATTGTTCCCTGGGTTTTCATTACTGAGCCACGTGGCTATATGCCCGAGGGAGAGGGGCCTGCCCGCCTGACCCACGCTCCGTGGCCATATGCTGGTTTGGGGGGTCAACATTTTGGCCATTGCTTGTTGATTTTAGAAATTAATCCGCAATGTCTATGAAAATTGGCGGAGGGATAGAGAGAGCTCTGGGGTGTTTAATATTCAAGACGAATGTCTGTAGAGGAGGGGTCCACGCGTATCCCTGGAGGTAAAAGCCTTTTACTTGGAAACAGATTGAATATGTCCATGGATGCCCATGTCCACTTGTCGCACTACTAGGTTAAATATACTGATCGGATAAACAGTAGAGACTAATCACACCCTATTAACAATCGCGTATTAATAATAAGAATTTGCTGCTATCATAATTGCATTACACATATCAGGTTAACTATGAATATACATAGTCCTACATGCCAGTAGGATAACGTGCACACATTGTCGTTGTTGGTATGTTAACCAGTCATCAGAATAAATTTTCTCCAGAATTATTTCGATAAAATAGCTTTCATCAGCAAGCATTATGTCTGGATTTGGCGCATTATTAATACGCATTATTATTATTATTATTATTATTATTATTATTATTATTATTATTATTATTATTATTAGTAGTAGTAGTAGTAGTAGTAGTAGTAGTAGTTATTATTATTATTATTATTATTACTATTAACTCAATCAAAGCATATGGATTTCCAAATTGGTTTGAGATAACACCATTCGCAATACAGCATTTCTTTTCGGTTTGACAAGAATTAGAAACTCTACAACAAATCGATACCTTACAAAGTAGGTCTTGTTGTTGGTATCGGATTTTACATCACAATTCATCATCGAGGTTAATTCACATTCGTATATATATCCGACCACAAAGTCTGTTCTAACGATTATCTCTGACATTCTTGAATGACGCTGTACGGAACTAAACGTGTGCGGAGTTGTTTGGGGCGGACGTGGACAAAATGGTGGACATCAAAGATTACCGCCATTAATCACGTCTTTCTTTTCTGAAAGAAGTAGCCACCCTATTAACACGCGCATATTAATCAGTTTGGTGCCATCGTAATGCCAACAGAAGCGTTTTATACGTTATAGGTTACAATGGTATACGTTACAATGTTAAATTATGATGCCAAGTTCTGCGATTGTTAACGTTTTGCAGGTACCCATTCGTGACTCTTGAAAATGTATTGTATACGTATGGTAAATGACGTAGTATTCTAGTTTGGCCGTTATTGTGATGAAAACTAACCTCATCGATTAAATATAAGTATAATAAGTTAAATAACAGGTATTCATTTATAGTTAATATTCGACTCTTGTGAATGTATGCGACAGGGAAATCGCATACGGTAAATATGTTTTGGCCGATATTCTTATGAAAACGTTAAAGTCGTCGATTAAATAGCTATATAGATCTATATAGAAGTGCTTTGACATTACAATAATTCTACACTCTTAGGAGTATGCACTACCAGCTTTGATTATGGAAAAATAAACAACCCGATGGATTTTACTCCTTGATCAACATACACATACAAACTGCTTATGCTCACAAATTTAAAAATAAACTGAATATGGACGCTGATTTGGGATTGATTGAAAAAAGGCATGCTTAATTAATGGCTCGGTATACATATACACATGTAGGCGAACGGCTTGAATTAATTTGTGATAATTAGACACAGACAGAATGTCTCGTATGCTTGGCCATTACATGCATAGACTACCTGTAACAGAAAAAAACTCATCTCCAATACAACCAATTAAAACCATCAACATTCCTAAGATCGCATATCAGTATAGGAAAGTGTGGATTGAGTACTTAAGCGCATACCATTTTATCTTTCAAATTTACGACCAATAAGAGAGGAATTTTAAAGAAGAACTTCCAAATTAGATTACTAAAACTTGGAGTTTTAACAAGATTGCCTCAGAACCGAATGCACGTAGAGACCCACGCAGACAATTTGCTATAATACAGCTAAGTAATGCAGTGAATTAGCGGGACATCCCTCGTAATCAGTGCCTGGTAAAACAATCCGTCGGCAGTTTCTTTCATCTGACAAACATACACGTCAACTCACAGCTTGACTGTGATCGGCATTGGTCTACTGTATTAAAACTGGAGAAGTAAAATTGCCTCGAAATGTCACCTGATTATGTACAATTATTGACACACTTCGTCGTGAAAAGTGTAGTTTTAATTGAGCCAACGTCGGGAAATATGTTTGGACTCAGTAATTTCAGTCTCTAAAAAGCGTATGCTCCAATAAACGACGCCAATGCCTTTAAAAATAAGTCTAAATACTTTGGGTTCAGCTAATAACTATATATAACATTAATGGTAATAACCCCATAGAAAAATTATTTCTGATTCGTATTGAAACGAGAGTGCCTTTTGAAAACTACTTTTATATTCTTCAAGATTGAAGGATGACAGTATTATAAAGATAGTGAGTAACCTGCAGGGGGAATACACTGATAATTTTAAAGGCATTTCCTAAAAAGATTTTTTTTTATTGTTAAGCAACAGTAGAGAAGAACTTGTACTCGTCCATTGTATCGCATTCACCACCCACTATCCCGCCGACCTGTATTCAAGTGCGAAGATCATGAGATGGATTTCTCCTTAACTGTGAGATGCGTAAATTAAGATATCGTTGAGGTTGTTTCTTAGCCCGCATCACTGCGATATTTGTAGGATGTGAAGGAAACATCAAATCTCCTGCTGCTGTTATTGAACATTAATTATCTCACTATGAAATTGTTACCTTCATAAATATGGTTTATACATTCGACTCATGTTTGCACTTCCCGGTGTAGAAGAGAATATCCCGTGTGGAATATACTGGTTAATTAATTCTTCACGCTTAATTACGACTATTCTTTCAGGTGTCGAACTGCGAGTTAATAATAAGACCGTGGTCACACAAAGGATTGTTTGCGTCTTGATTGCAACGTAACTGTGAGGAGCAGATACTTAATAACCAGGTATATCTGGCACCTCAGGGGGAATCAAAACGTGAGAAAGCGACTCACCGCTAGGGGGCTACTATTTCGAGAGAAAAAATGTGTCTCCAGTCTGCTTCCATGCACTGGAAATCTCGTTTAAGCGAGAAATGGACACGAGAAGTCATCAACGAACTTTGATGAGGATTTACGATATAAAGTAACATTCATTGAAGAGGGGTATTACACTGATTAGCCAGGTAGGATGATTAGGCCTTGCAATGAGCATAAAATTGTCATTTATCCGTCCCCAGGACCAACGTACAATGGCGAGCTATGGGGCTAATATGAAAAATGTCAACAACTGATTGCCTCATTACGGAGATACTGTTAACGTGTGGGGCAGACTCGGTAGGTTCAGGAAATGGATTCGGGGCTGTTGTCAAATAGGCGAATTAAGATGGATGCCAGACTGCCCTGGAAATGTTATAACGTCTCGAGACGCTAATACTAGCGTATGGGAAAACTGAGACCAAAGACAATAGGACAACTTATGAGAAGATCCGCCCGTGAGAAATTAGTACCTCGACAGAATGACGGCTTCTCGATACGACGAAACACTGTTTAATACCTGATTTCCGCTAAGAAATTAACGCCGGACTTTGAATGGGCTGAATTTCCGCTTCTCAGCAAGATATTGCTTCTGGTGGAGATGCTCCTTTCACGGGTCGCTCGTTTATTCTCAGCATATGTCGCACGTCTCTAACTACCACTGTAATGTCATTTTCTCTTCATTTTGTCAACCTCAGTTTGATATACGAGCTTTTTCCTTTTCATTTCGACTCATTAAAGAAGTGGAAATTGTTCCCAAAGTCCAATACGCAAAATGATCTGCATGGCCATAATTGGGTCCATGATCACGATATGGCTGATAGGGAGAATGGAATGGAATGTTCAGAATAGCAGTGTCGGACAACAATTCTGAATTTGTTCGACGTGTCGTATTTTGATGCCAACGCTATATGTTCCTGCTATACTTTATATTAGCTTTTTATAAGTTTTACATGACATGCATATTGTACATCGGAGAAACTCATGGAATTGCTCATAATCATGAATGTATTTAATGCCGTGTATACCAATCATAATGCCATCATTGTATAACAATCAAGAATAGTACTTGACATGTTGTAATTTCAATATGTTTGTCGTCCTACCTAAGGTTGTTTCCCCTGTAATACTGGGTACAGTGTATCGTTGCCTAGGTAACAATTAGCATTATGTAAATATCCCAGTGTATACATTGACAATACATATAAAACAAGAAATACTTAATAATATGATTACTGTATATTAATTGCACGGCAAATAGAAGTAGCATTGGCTATATTAGTTCATGGACTGGAAATAAACAGTTAGAATTCTATCTGTATGCATGTATATGAAACATTATCAGAGCGATAGTGATATTGATTCAAATGTCAAACGCAATTCATAGTTTTACGAAACTATAATTTACCTGGAGGCTATGGAAACTAATAGGCCGTATGAAGGAATATACCATGGTAACGGTTCAATTTTCACATAAATATAGAATATATCGTAGATTTACATATACATGTATGTCGAACTGCTGTTCAGCAGAAAGTCATAATCTCTCAGTATCACTTTTTTTTTATTACCACTAGTATTTGGCTTTACAATTAATTATTGACTACATTTATTATGTTTGTGCATTGTTAGCACATTTAGTTTTGTGTTTTAGTAAACTAATGAAAGCAAAATCGAATGACATTATTAATATTTGTTGTTCATATCTTCGATGCTATTTGCATGTTGTAATATGGGTCTGTTGTATACGGTTTGTGAAGACTGTGATACGGAAATTTGCAACCAAGACCGTGATATGGAAGAACCGGTGTTACGAAATATGTCCGCCCCATAACACATCTGCGGTCGGAGAATATTATTTTAAAATAGATTCCCTGGAAGAGTTTATTTGAGAGGACAATAAAACCATATTTCATATGACGGCCGATGATATGCCACACTCAAAACTATCTGTTGAACAATTAGCACGACTTATTTTCGCATCTCACATTGTATCTACCGTAGTCATCTCATAGTTAAATTTCAAACCACGAAAGGTCAGATGACGTTAAAGACATACTAGCATAGATGGTTAACCTAAATAATGGACAAATTTCTATCAGAGACTACTTGCGTTTGATTTTATCCACCCAAAAGTTGTTATTTACAGATGCACTTTTCCCCCAAAGCTCGAAATTTATCACAGGGTTTGTACTTTATATGAATTCAGGTTACGAAACATTAATTATCTTGTCGTCGATGCATAAACTGATTTTTTTTTAATGAATGTTGTCCTATCGTTTTATATTTTAGTCGTACCATTTTGAGTTATGTCCCCTTGCATTAATATAATGAAGCAACATAAAATACGATCACATTCACTGATTCAGGTTGTCAAAATACACTTTCGTTGTGGGGGCAGTGTTGTTTTGTCTACATGCATACAGCGGTGTAACGGTTTTTGGAAGTACAAACATGAATTCGGGTTAATAACCATTAATTATCTTACCTTTCATCCATCAACTGATTTTTGAATGAACTTTGTCCTGTCGTTTTATATATTAGTCGTATCATTTTCAGATATGACCCCTTGAATGTACTTTACAGTTGCAGCTAAGAACTAGTCCAAAACAACCATAAATATATGTGATTATCCCTTTAAATGACGATTCGGTTCTATTTTGATTCCCGTTTTCGGTCAATTCTGCACCCGAATCAACCCATGCCGTGCTATACAATTAGTCGGTATGTCGACTAATTCATACTAGAAAAACTAAAAAGGACCCCAGCCTAGACGAATCACTGTTTCAGCAATGTCGCGAGGAAAGTAAAAACACAGATCCGATTGATTCTCAATCAACTGGTTTATTCTCCTCGGGGTCGGATTGTATTCTCATCAAGTGCAATGTGCTAACATTTACATAGTTCGGTTTATTCATTAATGCGCAAAATGCAACATGTGCATGGCATCAAATTTGAGAAATTAAAATTGATACTTCACTGTGACTAACGTCTTCTCCTTATATTTCCGGACCCCTGGATCTTTCCAACCCATGCACGTGCAGGTGCCAGTCCTCAACTCACGCGCAGCAGGCATTGTGTTCTAGGCGAGTGCTAAGGGCGGATAACTCTTGACTTCCCACGGAGCAATGTGGTATTTTAGCTGCACACCCAGCATGTACCCCTGACTAAACCGTTCGGCGTTATGGTAGTCATCTGCCTTGTACGCAGAATGTTTGTAGCTCTCTCACCCCGAGCCTTAGTAAACAGGCCGTGCTCTGTCTATCTTAGCTGCGAAGAACAGGCTTTTGACTAGGATTGCTGTTGCTGAAAGGTTTATCCTATTAAATATGTTTAAATTGGAATTCTGAGACGACGGTAAAGGATTACTGATTACGCGGCAACTGCGTATGTCTCATTTAGTTCTAACTCGTGTCTCACTTGTCAACATGACGTCATATTCCGTTTGTCTCAGACAGACAGCCAGCCAGACAGACAGCCAGCCAGACAGACAGACAGGCAGGCAGGCAGACATATTTATGAACTGGAAAAAAAAAATCACCAACGATGATAATAGCATATTACATGATACGATATACATGGATGCAGATACTAACGTTTACTTTCCGGAGAGTTTGCGGACACTGACGTTTATTTCCGCGGATGTCGGAAAAGTCGACTGATGTTTTGTTTCCGCGGATATTGGAAGAGTCGACTCAGATGTTTTGTTTCCGCGGATATCGGAAGAGTCGACTCTGATGTTTTGTTTCCACGGATGTCAGAAGAGTCGACTCTCAGGCTTGTCTTGAGAGAAATACCTCCAGGCACGTAGTATAGGGTATACTATATACACCACCAAATAAATTCTCATAGCCGACTGTGTTAACAAAAAGTATGTAACCATAACTAGTTAACCAATCAGCAAATATACCTTAGCAAAGTTCACTCTCCCAGTAGAATAGGAATCCAGATAAAATTAAAAAAAACCCCACATAGTTTCAATTGCTTGATCTCCGTTGGTAAGACATAACATCATGCCACTATATAGATCTGCACATGATATGCCCAACTAAATTGATCTAAGCTGTTATTCAACTCGGAGCCTTACAACTGTATCGAATTAGCACTCTTGGAAATATACATGGAATTATTTGAAGTGCTAGATGTCGTACTTGTCAAATAAGAAGGAATTGTGCCATTTATAACCAATCACTGGCCAGGAAATTACTTATTTTGAACTGACGGGTACACGGCAGCAGTCTGCTATTTGCATAACTAGTGAAATAGTGCTTCATTAACATATAGGTAAACACTATGTTTAATTAATGCATTCCTCTTGCAGTATGCAAAAGGTAGTTGTTTTTATTTACATTGAATGGTAGAAGCTTGAGCATGCGTGTGCAGGTACCATTTAAAAGTCATGTGTTTTGAATTTTCGCTTTTAAGTCGCAAGTATTCCCAAATGACAGTTCTTGACTGTTGGCATGGGCTGTGTGATGGGGGATTAATACATTCGTAGCCTACTACAGTCGTTACTGTAGATTGATGTGCTACCATCGACACACATGTACAAACTAAGGTCTACGACAGCCCGTAGACGCTGGGCATTTAAGTCGGAGTCTATCAGTGGAAAAACAGTGTACTTCTGTCTTGTTAGAACACCCGTACATCACCTGCGTTCTAGTAAATGAATGTTGACGTACGAATAAACGATCATCTGGATGGAATCGACATGGGTTAGGAAAAACAAAGCCATGTGGTCAATGGTCGTGCTCCGCACACTTGGTTACAGCGAATATCGCCAGAGAACATCACGACATCCTTCTGACGTGATGTCCTCGTAGAATAAACAACCGTAACAAGGGCAGATAATTGCCACCGGATGGAATAATGATGGTTTACCTACACCTTCCGGCACCCAAATCGTACGTCAACAAA
This sequence comes from Lepetodrilus ovalis, assembly GCA_032361185.1. Taxonomy (NCBI): domain Eukaryota; kingdom Metazoa; phylum Mollusca; class Gastropoda; order Lepetellida; family Lepetodrilidae; genus Lepetodrilus; species Lepetodrilus ovalis. The sequence continues at coordinate 14,049 of JAUTBQ010002131.1, forward strand.
AGCGACACCTAGCGATAAATATACAGACGCCCGCTGGGGTCACGTGCAGCTGGGGGTTATGCGATTGATGACGTAATTGATACGCAGAGAACACATCGGAAGTTCCAAACCTGACTGAATTCTGTTTTTTGTTACAAGGCGAAAGTACCGTACCACCCATGAACTGTGTTCTTACTAAACATGTCACCGTCCCTATACCTGTTTATATTAGGTTCGACCATCTTGGTGCGGGGCGGAATGCAACCAGCAATGTTTGAAGAACACGCAATGATTATTTTGGGCTGGCGAGGATAGGGAACTCGGCTCTGATTTAAGCTCGATTTGTGTTTGATATCAAAATTATGTAAGCTATTAATATCAAAGGCTTGTCAATTCCTTCCAGCAAATGGTGCATGCGTGGTACATACGTACATAGTTGTTACAGTGCTTTTATTTTCATTGCACACACACCAAGTATCGTTTTACAATAATGATAACGTCAGTGTTGTTATATGTTTTCTGTAAGCAATCGAGTATACTTTTAATGGTCAGTGCGAGAAGGTGTAGATATCTATCGATTGGAGTTATGCGTGGAACACCACTGCCATTATATTAATCGGACTGATAATACAGAGTAATCTCCCCTGATGCGTAAGTGTGTGCTGGGGGCGCTGTGCAGCATATTCGCACGTGATTCTCACGTGATAGCGTCAATAAACTATGGGTGTGATTATGCAAAGGACTCGGAGGGAAGAGAATACTGCGAAACGGAGGCAATGCTTGTTTTCATAGCCAGCGGATCCCATTTCCTAGGTGCATTTATCATCAGACCCTTAGTGAGAGGCCGTAATGTGGGCGGAGTAAAACAATCGAAACTGTCGGGAACTCTGACAACAATTATGCAAATGCCGTACATCCGAATTTGATATTCATGTTAGGAAAACGTAATGAGTCGACAACGTCACAACATTGCGCTGTTGATAGATGATAGATTTAGCTATGAACTACGGGCTAACGTTTAAATGCATTAGTCCTTGTTGTAGACTGTTCACAAGTGTGACATAGATTTGTGACATCGTAGAATGAAGAAGAATAATGAATGTTTATTAAGGTGTCACGTGATGATTGATATATACAGTGGTTAGATCTACATGCAATAACAAAACAAATTCATAACAATACCACAACCCAAGTGTAGGCCTATATAGGACACCGGATTTAAATACAGAGGGACCCAAATAGTCCGGCCTTCTTGTTACGAATGAAATTAATTTTAAATGACATAATACATAATACACGCATGAAAAATAAACAAAATTATCGTATTTACACGCGTAACAAGACATGAGTAAGGTCTGTCATTGCCCATAAAGCGACGTCTAATACAAGCTTTGTGGAGTACCCTAGGGTTCTGTTCTATGTCCTATCCTCTTCAGTATACATGCATGGAAACCATTTGTGGACATCCCTATGTAAGACAGCACGCATATCACACACAAGGTGTATAGTATGCACAGCTCCGCACTACCTTGTTGCGGAACCTTGCACAGTTTACCTCCTTAATGAGATCAATTATCCATTGAAAGTATCTTTCGTATATCCGACGTAAATTAAAGATGCTTATTTTGCTTCTTTATTGCATATGCTCAGTTTTTCACGTTAGTTTGTTATACTGCATTACTTCAATAATGGGTTATTTTAAAATTTAGCAGTATTTTATTTGATAAGAAGGCATTTGCATCGTAATCTTGCTTTGTTCATAATAACCGTATTGCGCAGTAACTAGACGATGATTGATAGCTTACATTTGTTGATGGTGATGGTGATTGATAGTTTAGCTTTTACTTCGGTTGACAGTGGTAAAATATTACCTTTTCAAAGAAGTTTATACAAATGGTCTCAAGAATGTCACGGTCTAGGGTATACTTGCTTTATGATAGTCCGTACAGTAATAGGGCAGAGCAACAATACGCCGTCAAAAAGCGTGCCAACGATGTATGGCCGTCGGGACCAGGGAAGCATCAATAGCAAGGCACGCGAAACAAACCTATATCGAAATACGCCTATTGCATATTATTTCCCCATCTCTTAAACAATATAATATGACGTTTTACGCATGACTTGTAGGTGATGTGGCACCATCACTCCAATCCCGAGTCTTTGTTTTTGGTCTTCAATTCCGACCTGGAACGATTTAAAGCCACGTCTACCTGTAAAGAACTGCTACTGAGCGACAAACGACTATCCCTTCACCTTGTTCGTTCCAAGCACGGGGTTGATTGAACCGGGCCGTCGGGCGTCGCGCCACAACGTCACGGCTTAACGTCGATGAATACGACGTCAGACAGCGTGACGGATTTTACTGGCCTCGACGTTCGACGCCAGAGTAACTCCTCTGTGTTCCGGCGCCAGTTGGACAAACTAGCCCCCTGTCGTAACACGCTTCGCGGGGTACTCACCACCGCGAAAAATCTGTATTCTTACGTACGTAGAAATATTCATACACTGAATATGACAAGAGAAATTTGTTTCTCTTCAATTGGTTGCAGACGAGGGAAGGACCGCCGTGCGTGTGCGTTTGAGAGCAAGATAATTATTTGCAGCAGCAGTAGCGATTAATTTTCAATTTAAAACACACTATGGCTTGATTTATTCCGTATTATCAATCATATTGACATAAGACGTTTCTCACTTTTAGCAACGTGTGTTAAGAACTATGTCATGCATTGATTTATAACTAGTCGATTTTTTTTGTTAATGATATATTAGTAAATGATGTGAACCATCATCGTGCTTCACATGCATAATCATATCAACCTGAATTTGGAAAAGATTTAATTTTTAACATATATTACATACCACGTTGTTGAAGTCTAAATTGTGTCATCAAATAACTAAACAAATCCGAACATTCATGGTAAACATTAGTTACAGTTACAATACCAGAGTTCGAATATGTATAGCGGCGTTTACTCACAGTATTCCAACATGTCTATATTGAAGTTACTTCGTTAATATCGTCAGTTTTTAAGTATTTTTTTGTTCACATCCAAATTTGCTTATTGGGTCCAGAACATCGTCGGTGTTCGCTTCTTTTTATGTTACTCTCCAATTTACATTTTGAATCTACTTAAGAACGGTTCCTTGGCCAGGATGTAAAGGGGTCACATCATTGACTTACAGCGCTACGGACGATCGCTGAAGGAGAATACCTTTTAGTTTAGTACTGGATTATATGATAAAAACATGTTGGAACTATGAATCCATATGAATTAGCTACGGTGCTGTGTGTGGATATGTGTGTGGGCTATCTACACGAATAAGCAATGGCCCAGAATCAAGGGTATCCTTTCTCAAAGCTCTGCTTATACTCCAAGATGGGACCAAAGCGCTCTCGTAAGTGTGCGATTGCAATGTATAGTATCTTAGAAAGCTTCGAGAAATGATACCCCGTATATATATATATTTAGTATTAATGCATTTACTACTAGTATGTGCTGATCGTAATAGCGTCTCTAAACACCAATCCCCCTCCCATCCCCTGTTTTATTAGTCCATGAGGCCTTTGCTCAGAACATCGTATACTACAATTATTGTCGTAAATCAAAATTTCAAAACCCGCTGCAAATATATCGATACAAAAGTTTTCGCTAATCATATGACATATTATCAAGTAGTGTAGCGATAAAAGTCTTGTATGCAAACAGACGTACATTTAAAGCAGGATCTGAACATTTGTCTTACGACAATTGTAGGCTGCAATGTTCTAAGTAACGAGCCCCAGGTGCAATCATACTCCACGAAGGGATGCCATTATGCACCTTATGCATGTCGTAGGCCGAAATTATATGTATATTAGCAGTTCGCATTCCGTTATCATCTGAAATTGTGACTGAGCATATGGTTATATGATTTACTCAAATTTACAGGACGATAATAACTTTAATGCTATATTATAGACTCTCATACGGAGTACAACATTCAGAAAATAATGTTTAATCTCATACTTACATGGAAATCTAAATTAGACAGCTAAAGATAATGTTTTGTTATCTTAAAATGTAAAAGAAATCGAAGAAAATGTGAAGAAGGCGTTATCGCCATTATATCACTAGTAATTGATGCCTCAACGTGTTTGCTGTTCTCGCTGATCGTTATGCATCTTCTCATTTGGAATCCCTCACGATCGACTCAGCCGTAGGAGACTGTCACGTAAGGAGTATACCATTGATTTTTGATCAGAATATTTGGGTATTTGTTAATTTGGTGTAACGCTTTCAATGAAAGACCCGCGGTTATGACGCGAAGTGTTTAAACAGCTAACTTGAAAGACAAATGTTTCCTGGAAGTTTTGAAATATCAAAATTTCATCACCAGAGATCGTACTTGAAATCAAGAGTGGTACACTTCATATTCGATCTGCAGATCTTCCTATTAAAAAGAGGTTGATGAAATATTATTGTCAAGAGGGTGTCTTGAAATTCATAGTGTTGGAACACGGGAAACTTTGGGAATAACGAAATGTGCGGCCTTAGGTCCAGATTGTGTTTTGTTCTTGAAATTAGTCCAATTTGAACATTTGGTGTCGGTAAATTAGCCCGGGAAAAAATGGGGGTCGAGATCTAAATGCTTCTTTGACACGGGGTTCGCCGATGTCATTATTTCAGTTTGTTAATGAATAAAAGAAAAGTTTTGACAGAATTGGCCTGTCGATGTGGGACTCATTGCCAAGACTCTGTGTAATTGAAGATTTTCGGACCAGATGCATTTTGCGGTGGAGTGTTTACTCTCCCGGTTGCTCGATGCTCACTATGGAAGAGTTGTCCCCCTTGAACTACTCTCCACAATAAAAGGCGGTAATCGTAAAGTGCAAAAACTCTCGGAACAGTTTTTCATTCCATTGTTTCAGACAGCCTCTTTCAAGCCTTGCGGCTAAACGCAGTCGCGAGTTTAGGCTCATTTGTTACTTTAAGAGTCTCTTAGCCAGTTCATTGTCAAATGACAGTGTGGAGAGCGTTATGCTTATAGAAATGTCGAAATGGAAATATCTCTATGATGCGCTTCTGAAAAATAGTTCTGTTATAATTAGACCAATGACATAAAGATTTTGCTTGTCATAACGTAACCTTTTATTGCACAAATTGATTACTCGAATATTAAATTATTCTCCACAATTATATTTACAAGTCATTGTCGCAATACTGATTGCAATCCTAGATTGAATAATTTCGCCAATTAGACGAAGATTAATCGTTTTTAATTTAGAAAAATGAAGAAAAGTAATAGAATATTAGTAATTTTAATTATACCAGATATGTAGAGGAGATAATAAAGGTCAAACGATTAGCCAATTTAATTGGTGTAATAAATTGTGTCTGATTGCAAACTCGTTGTATAACTATAATTATATTTGTTTTACGTTGCTAGGAAGGTAAGCATATAGTTAAACTAAACCGGGGACTGAAAGCATAAGTAAGGAATTATGTAAAATTCCTGAAATAATTTTGAACTCAGAAAATGAAAACGTTTGAACTACCGCATTTTCTCAGTTCGTGTATTACAGTATATGTCACGACATGTAGATGACGATGTCTGAGGTAGTTATTAAAGTAGCAATCAATATAATGATACAGCTACATATGTAGGCCTACATATATAATTAATAATTAATAATTATACACCTACGCAACTGCCATTTAATTGCATTGCTGCGTTCATATGTGCACGTAAAACTACTAGTATACAACGTGTTCAATTCCTATCACTGAGATGGTTGATTATAGATCTAGTACGTCTCTGTAAATTTCAGTGATACCGCATCTAACAAATAGGTGAATACATTTATTATTTTTAATGCATATTTATTTCATTCCGGGCGTGGACATCAACATTAATTAGCCCTGTGCCATGGTTATAGTTCCAATATTAGATATTAAATTACTACAGTACATGCTTTACGTGAAAGAGGTTT
>JAUTBQ010002242.1:0-50147 GCA_032361185.1 Lepetodrilus ovalis
TACCAATATCGCGTCAGAAATGTAACTTCTGCGAAATTGATGCCGGGCCCCCGTGGGGCGGGATTTGAACTCGGTACTTTTTGCTCCGAAGTCCAACGTTCTACCACTGCGCTACAACCCACCCAATTTATTTTTTAATTTGTGCTTTGAATATTTGGGCTCCTGGGACAGGATTTGAACCTGGGTCCTTTTGCTCCATAGTCTAATATATTACCATTGTGTTGCCACATGCCCCTGTATCTAAGATGGACCTGTGCATCACAGCTTACCGGCTGTCCTTCCTTCGGCATCTGGACGACCGAGTGTTTGGACTGCGCTACCCGGATGGTCCTGCCCCACACCTTCACCTTGTCCAGGAACGTGATAGCTGCAAGACAATCAACAGTAACCATCACAACATGCTCCATAGCTACTGACCTAAAATTCCGACCAATGACCTTGTATTCTGGGCAAATATTATTTTAATTTTATTTTTATTTTATTTTTATTTTTTATAAATTCTTCTTTATTTATTCTTCTTTGTTTTTGGATTGTGGTTTAGAGCCACTTTCCAGATTCTTTCACTGATTGTTCCTAAATTAGTCACCTAACCTAGCAACTGACAAAAGGGCAGTTTGGTTGTTTGATCTTAGGTCGGGGTATACCCACGTTCATACATCATGGCCATTGGTGGCCAACACCCCAGCCCAGTATGAAACTCATACATGCACAAAGCCCTCGAGAAAAGTATATTAATGACATCGGTTTGCCCTATTATGTCATAGGGGGAATATCTCGCCCATAGGCGACAATTCTTAATAAGCATGACAGTTGCCTGTCCTTATGGAGGAAAGGGACAAGACACAGAGAGACCATATGTTTGGATACATTTACTATGTGGTGGAGGTTCTTCAATCTGGCCTCGAGATTACAAAATCTTTTCCAGAGTACGATTCCATGCTCAACTCAAAACGTTTTGTTCACAAATCAGTGTTCGAAATTACCGCTGGAAACCTACTGGCCCGAATAATGATGCAAATAACAAATGTTTACAAAAAAAAACATGAATTTCTACTGGACCTTAGGATACCAATAGCATTGGGAGAAATGGCTGGGCCGGCGGTAATTTCGAACACTGTCACAAATCCCTACATAAAATAATTGAGCTTGATTATAAACTTGTGATACATCCACCCCCCTCACCCACCGGTAATCTTGCGGTTTCCGCAAGATCTTGTCCACCTAAACTTACCAAGTTGTGCTTGCCCGGGTTCAGCCATTTGTATTAGGGCGTTATCCTTCTTGTTAAAAAGGATCTTTACCCGATGCACGTCTCCATACACGCCTGAAAGTACACCCCACAGGTTACCCACACAGAACCAGGAAATGAGAACACCAGAACAGAACAAAGACTATCTATCAAGAGTCAACAGTGTGTACCGACACAGAAGCAATCTCCTACGAGAATTACAGTACATTATTATCACAAATCAGCCTTCTAAGATAGTCAGTCATCACACACAAAAAGGAAAAAAAGGGAAAACGAAATCAGATTCTTAACCACTAGACAAGATAATAAAATTAGAAATTGTTAGTAGGTTGTATTTGGAATGCGACAATATTTAAGCAAGAATTTTTCTCATTTTATTTTTACCTCATAGGAGAGACAATTAACATTGAAAGTCGATTTATGATTTTATGACCAAAACATTTTTTTTTTTAAATAAACAAAAATGTTTTTAATTGTTTTTAAAACATCGACCTGACAGTAGTTTCTCTCCTGTGCGATATTAAACAATCTACGGTACAGAGTGATAGGTATGAAATCGAGTGCTAACAAACGTACCAAAAAGGGTAAAGAGAGCGTCGGGCGTGACGGTCTGCAGTGGGACAGACATTGTATAAGAGCATAGCGTCAACAGCAGCAGCAACAGCAGTCAAGAAGGAAGACGGATGGAGAGATGAGGAGATCCGAGAGATGATGAGACGAGCCAGCCACACCACGCCACGGACGCACGGACGGACGGATGGATGGATGTAGTAGACGTACGGCGGCATTGTAGTGGTTGGAGATGGGTGTGTTGGAAGAGTGAATGGGCGGGAACGGAAAAAAAGAAAAAAATGGGAACATTGTCATTAGAAATGGGAACATTTGTTTTTCCATTCTCTTTTTTTTTCATTAGGTAAATAACTTGTTTTGTGTCCTGTATTTTTTGTTGTTGTCATATTAACAGAATCGGTGTCCTAAGAGTTTTGATCGATTGATATGTTGTTTTACGTCGCTATGGAAATATTTCATCCACGTCACGTCTAACCAAATATATTGCAGACTACAGTATCAAGATGCCTTGGGGGGAAATTCCAACCCTACGCAATGATAAAGAATCGCGAACCAATCCACCAATTTCGTTTTCCAGACAACTGCTCCACGCAAATTGCTATATATATATATATATATATAGGAGATTGTTAGTGGCGGGGGTTTTCTCCTCATCAAGAGATCTACTAAAAAAAAAATATCTGCGCCACCGACGACAGACGGAAGCCCAAGAAGGGTCGCCAGCTTGTGGCTTGTGGATAGATGGAAAAAATAACATGCAACAGGCATGCACGTCGGTCCGCGCCCACCCTATAGTGAGGCTTGTCTGCCTACACCCTATAGCGAGGCTTGTCCGCCTACACCCAATACACGCTGTTTAAGCAGAGACTGCTATGGAGAAGCAAAAAAAAAAATAAAAGCATGCCCCACTTTTGTACGAAGGGGAAAAATGGAGGAACACTGCTTTCTAAGAGTAAACAACTCACATTTAGAAGACATCAAAAACAAGTTTCTACTCATCCATCATAGGTAGAAAAGCTTTGTGTGTTAAATGTATAACTAGGTGAGATATATATAAATGTATATATGTAAACATAGACATTTCAAATTACCAAGTTCAGCATGAGAGATTGGAAGGGACGTCTTCCTTGGTCGAGGGCCTTACGCTCCATTATAGCTTCCACGCAGTATCCTGGTTTCAATTTAGCGTTTGCCGCAGATACGGATATATTATCGGCCGAATGCAAAGAAAAACATCACTAGTCCGATGTCTGATACTCGAGGTATCCTAGAGACCAACAGAATCTATTTAAGGATTTTACTACGTTTTCATATTGAGATCTACTAAACGTAAGATCTAATAAACAACACTTTTGCTTTAAAAAAATATTCTAGAAAATTGTGTCAAATGTTTTGTTTAATTATTATTCCAAGTTTTTGCTAATTTTTTATTTTTTTTTAAATTTAAATTTTTCTTTAAACATAGCATTTTAATGTTTTCTCCGAAATATACTAAAAAGACATTTGGGCAATTCAATATTCGACTTGAAACCAGTAATACTATGACGTGGAAACGACCAGTGGTGTGTAAGGCCCCCGAGCCAAGAGGAAGAGGCCAAGACTACTGTGGACGACTGCTCGGAAGTGGAACCTTCACCAACAATACAGAATACTGCGCCAGACGTAACACAAGAGTACAGCGCTAGGCTAGACGTACAGTTTGAATATAATGTACACATCGATCAGAGAAACCACTAGGAGATAATATTGCCAGTATATTGACGAGTTAGTTCAAGTGTTGTCACGAGATGGTTAGAGAGCGGGACAAAGGGAGGTAACCCACCTGTTCGTCGAGATTGGAGACCAGCAGGACGGGACTGCCCACCTGAGCCTGGATGGGGATGCCGAGGCGAGCGGCACCAAGTCCTCCGTGAATCGGACCGAATCCGGGAATGGTTGGCATGGCTGCAACAGCAATCGGGTATTAAATATATCGGAGAGAGTATTAGACAGAAAATGAAGAGAGTAAAGGTATTCTAAAAGGATCGCTAAACTAAAAGGATGTGTCTATGCATGATGAAACGTTGCATAGATACGGAAAAGGGAATCTGTTTCATTTGTGATATTTTCTGATAGCTATCACACTACGACAGTATTAGTAGTTGAGACAGTGCAGAGAAATGAAAGTTAAATGTGCAAGGACACACACAATATATATATCAGATGGTCTTGAAATTCGGAATAGAACCTCAACTTGTCAGAATATTGCTAAACAGTCAACGCAGAAAATATTGCTAGATGGTAAACATATCAGAAAATTGCTAGACAGTCAACATTGTGAGAAGATATTGCGACATCAATATTGTCACAGAATATTGCTAGCTCGGTCAACACTGTCAAAAAAGAGCTTCAGAACTTCCAAGTTTATTCTGTAATGTGAATTCATCACAGCATACTATTTCATACTGGAGGGTGGTAATAAATATTATATCGGAGATTTTCAACAAATGCAATATCTGTCCTTGTCTATAAATAGTAGTTAATGCAATCCATTCATGAAACCAAAATAAATATATAGTTCCCTCCCTTGATGGTAGCTGGTAAAAGCAGTTGGGTTGGATGTTAACGATCGTTGTAAGTAAGAGAAAATAACTATGCAGAAATAAGGCCATTATAAAAACCTGTATTCCACGAAAGGGTCATACTTGTAGTCTTTGTATAAATTAAGATCAATTTCATTTCCTGCTATAGCAAAACCATGTGTACACACTCATTTACACCCAGACTATGGTATGACCCAGTCGTGAAATTCAGCCTAGGGTATCATGCAATACGTTATCCTTCTAACAGTACGTATAGTATTTCAGCTTATGCTATATATGTCTTGTTACGGATTAGAAGAGAGAGGGGTGAGAAAAAAAACAATCACTTTCAAAAGTACTTTGCATCAAAGTAGTGAATGCAAACAAATAAATAAAAACTCCTGAATTTTAAGCTTGTGGCAATGATTATGGAGATTAATGTCACTGTGGGAATCTTGCACCCATTTGCGACAATTATGACAATGATTTGAATAAATACCCAATCTGCACACAACACAAGGCACAATAGATTAACATTCCACTTGGATTTCAATCTACAGCCATAAGCAGCATGCCTAATAATATTGAAATCAGAAAATACCTATAGCAAATTGACACAAGTACAAATATCCAAGAAATGCGATACAAAGTTAATAGTAAACCTGTTAGTCAATGTAATAGTACACCTTTGTTGAAAATAGAAATAATCACCCTTGTTACCAGGTTTCTTATAGCTTTGCAATATTATCTCCACAAGTAAAAGCATTTGGTTGTCTAGGGTATCGTTTCTCGAAGCTCTCTTATCCACTAAAAGACAATAGCTCTCTTGTAAGGGCATGAGCACCATGTATTAGAGATCATTACGAGATTGCTTATGGTCTTGTAGTAGATAAGAGAGCTTCGAGAAACGATACCTTGAATAGAATTAAATAATTTCGACTCCGAAACCAAGTTCCATGTATAACAATTTTGACACCAAATATGACTGAGCAAGTAATGCACAAATACGGTAGTTATTTATTTTATTTTATTTATTTAATCCAATATGTCGCTGTGGGAATAGTAGTATCAGAAAGCTTGTCACACGAGCAACGGGAAGTTTGCATGGCCACAGAAGAAACACTGGAAACATAGGTCTGCATTTAAACAAAAAGGGTCGTACCGGTAGACAAGACCTAAATCCAAGTCAATTTCATTTCCTGCTATATAACAGTAAACGCATGTAAATTTGGTCAGGACTACAGGACGACCCTTTCATGAAGCACAGGCCTGATTAATGTTACAAGTGCAGACGATTAAAACAGCTAAGAAAGAACAGGACATACAGCAGAAGAACTGAAAGAGAAAAAGTTTGTGAACGGAGAAAAAGAAGAAATTGTACATTAGTAAATCAGATCCAAGAGCGTGAAGGGTTATACAGTCAGACCTCGTTATAACGGGTCTACGTTGTACCGGTTTCTCCGCTTACCGGTCAACTCTTAACCATTACGGATTTCCTACTACAGTATATACCTTTACTTGATAAATGATTGATCCAATGATCCGGTTGTTTCGCATTACGGTCAGATTTTAACTAAAAAGGAAGCGTCCGGTATAACAAGGTCTGACTGTATATATAAATATACACGCAAACTCCACAATATTTTCTCAGTAGGTGTTATGCCCGAAAGCTCTGTGCACTGACAGACAGTGCCAGGAGTCGACGTAGAAGATGGTGGCTCTATGCGACCTTTGACACTCACCTTGCAGACCACCAAAACCATGAGCTGAAGTAAAAAATATGAATCGATATCATTGGTCAGTTTGAACAAAAGCTCATAAATAATATTAAAAAAAATAGGCTAGCAAAATGCAGGGATAATATTTGTATAGCACTAGCTGGTTGACGTGCATGCAGTTAAAGTACTTGCAGCAACAATTCGCAATGCCTAAAAAAATATTTTAACTTGCTTGATATCGCCAATTCAAAATTGGCATGAAATCTTAATTAAAATGATAGCGTCACCTGCAACAAATAATTAAATTACATTGTCACGTGTTTGTTGTTGCAAGTAGATAATAGTAGTGATGCAAAAATATACAGGTACTAATCTATGACCTATCAGAATAGCATCCCAGCCTCAAGGGAAAGGGCCTCATAATTCTATGTATATTTACGATGAACTTCATATTTATCACAACTATATCAAATTTGGACATACATGAATTGTATAATTGCATTCCAATAACAGGTTCAAAAGTAGAAAATATATTAGTACAATTCTCTTTTCATTTAAAATAATTTTAAAACCAAATACTAAAAATCCATGCTGGTCTTATTTCTTTATATATATTTTTTTTGTTATCAAATAGAAAATCCATGCAAATTAGTTACAAATTTGGACACTTAAAACAGGATTTGAAATGCATTATTAAACAAATTGACAGACAAGATGACATTGTCAAGAAATTCCACATAGAAATTTGAGGCAAACATTTTCTGAAGAGCTCGGGGCCATATAGCAGCAATGTAATATCCATAGCCTTTTACAGTGAACAATCTCTGCCAATGATCGTCTGCTAATTATAACAAAATTATTATTTTAATCGCACAACATTCTGCAATGTGATGAACTATGCCGTGATTCTCACAGAGTGTGTGCACTGTATATTGTATAGCTATCTACCAACCCTTGTTACTTGCCACCGAGGATTTCTTATTTACAGCATAAATGTCATAATCAAAGGCACACAGAAATGTACATGGAATTCTTTTAGATAACACCCTGGCATGGCAAAAGACTATTGTGAGTTCAGTGTAAAACAAGCCTGTGGATATGGGAGCTCTATGCCCCAAACCACGTCCATGGCAATTAATTTGAATCGTGGAAAAATAAATCGGTAGATATCCGTGGAAAATTGTCATGCCTCAACATCAAAGAAACCAACTTAATGTAATCTATTTTAGTTTTTTAAAGTATATATGTATTTTTTTTTCTCCAAAAAAGTACATGTATTTAAAAAAGCACACTATCACAGATAGTTGACCTAAATAATTGACCAACAAATTTCTATCAGACAACTTAGGCTTGATTTGTCCACCCAAAAGTTGATAGTTACTGATGCGCCTAATCCCGAAACACTCAGTAGTTATCACAAAATTAGTGTTTTATATGAAATACTGTTATGGAACATTAATTATCTTGTCTTTGATACTTCAACTGATCTTTGAAGGAAACGTAGCTGTGACGTATTAAATATTTTTGTCGTACCACTGTGAGTTATGTCCCGTTGCATTACGATAAATGAAGTAAAATGAAATTCACCCATATTCAGGTTGTCAAAATACTGTATGTCATTTCGTCAACATCCGGTAACAAATAGCAAGGGCAGCAATATCTAAAGCACAGGCACGCAACACACAAATCTACACACAGCTCGGGCTACAGAAACACCAACAAGTTCCGTATCGAGTTAGTGGGCGTCCATTTCCGTAGGGTGCGGTGGGTGACGGGAAGGATGGAAGGCAAGGGAGGTAAGCACTGTGTATTACCTGCAGCAGCGGCGGCGGCAGCGGCTGCTGAATGGCCACCATACGCGGTTAGTGGGGCACCTCCAAGACCTGGCATGGCGGCGGCAAAGGGGGAAGCCATCACCCCAGGAGCACCTAACACGTTTACAAACAAGGGTCCACTGGTTAATTGTGTGTGTGTGACGATTTGGACAGACGGAGAGGAACAAAAGTAAAGGGAGATAATATGGAGACATGAAGCAACATTTTAATTCCACTAAAAAAAACTACTTTTTTTTAAAAATCTATCTTTTTCTATCTTTATAGAGTTCCCAGACCACTAGATCTAAAAAATAATTCTAGAAAAGCGGTACTGCCAAAGAAAACAAATGTGATGACATTTCCGATATTTTGAATTCTGGTATCACCTTCATGAATGTCTCTGTCCATTAAGAGTTCATAGCACTGTCGTACTTATCTATATCCCTGATCCAGAGTGCTGTGAATTCTTTATGGGTGGAAAAACGAGAGCTTCAAGAAATGCTTCCTTGGCGCCAGTGCACAAAGTGTAGCATTACAATTACTGCAAGTCTGTCTGCATTGAACAACAGACTTACAATTCCAATGCTGTGATCACTTTTTGCATCAGAGCCACAATTCCGTTCATTATCAGATATAAAAAAAAAACATCCACAAATTCTTGTTTCCCTTCAAAATAATTAAGTTGCCTTAGTCGACAGTGTGGGCCTGGCCACGTAAGGTTGAGTGACATACGACTGGATCTATTGTAGCTAATAAATGTAACTCTCCATACAGCAAAAACCAGCGGAGTGAAATGGGAAGCAGCATTTGCATGCAGTCAGTGTAGTGGTAGTCAGCGGAATCTCATACATACGTACATACATACATAGCTCATCAGTACATAGTTAGTCACTAGTATATTGATATATATATATATATATATATATATAGATAAAATAGATAAATTAAGTAATACATATTCAAAACACAATGCAAAATAAAAATATATACCTGGAAAATAATACATGTATATAAATGTAAAAAATAAAAAAAAATAACGAAAAAAGAAAAGAAAAAATAATAACAAAATCTCAATTAATTAAATAAGAAACAATAACAACAAAATCAAAATAAATAAATAAAATAATATAATTTTATAATAATCATAATAAATTGCATTTTTTTTCCATAAATTAATAAACCACATAAATTATTCAACATGTTGATGATAACAGGGCCCAACCATCATCACACAAGTAGCATTTGTATTAAATATTGTTCACAAATTAAATAATGTATTAATTTATAACATGACACCACATTGAAACATGACTGAAAGAGACACAAAAGATGATGAAAACGAAATTACTCAAAATTCATAGATTTCATGCTCAGAAAAAGCATGTGAACCTGAGTCGTGTGACAGTATTTAATTTTTTGTTCTCTCGTTGGCATGCTGAGATCAGAAGACAGATGAAAGGGAGACACATTGTAATGCAATAGATTCAGAGTATGGAGAGGACGTTTACGTCGTTAATCTTCTTTCTGCTGGAAATCATGAAACTTTTTTTTAGTACAAAAACATGCCCAACGGGAGGTTTTGTTGACAAATCCCCTTATAAAAGTTGAACTTGAGCATGAAAGGTACTAAAAATAAAAGTTTCACAGTTTCAGGGCAAGGTCAGAATTTGCCAGCAGAAAGAATGTCAATGATATGAGAGCACAGTGAAATATTTAATCATACGTACAAGGCGTAAGGTACTCTGAAAGTAGAATTGTAATTCGTCAAATGTATTTTATAAAAGACGAATTACTTTTGCATGTGGATCCATCAAATACATAAATTATCCTCACAAATCATAATCTTAAAATGTTTGCATCCCTTGCACAGCAAGTGTTTCCCTTTCATCAATGTCAATTCTTAAAAAATTAATACACACCTATAAATATTGATATTAAATTTTGATTTTATTTTTAAATTGATGTACTGTTTAAAACATTCAGAAAAATAGTTAGTAGCTTATTCACCGAGCCATATATAAATTTGTTAGCAGACAAAAATACATAATTTTGGCTGCTCCCAGTTTCTGCTAAGACATGCATCGGTAGTTAGGAACCAAACAGAAGAAAAAAATCAACGGCATAATGCTATCCTCGATATGTCAAAATTAGATACGCACCCAACATGCTGTGGTGCATAGTGGCATCCAGAGTGGCCTCCCCTGACGGCAACTCGGGTCGCGTGTAGTCTCGACTCTTGTCATTGTTGTACTTCACGTTGAGATTCATGAGACGGGAATAGTCGATCTTCAGTGTGTCGCAGCCATTGTAGACATTCTGTCCATCTAGCGACTGAAATCACAAATCAAAATGATAAACTCGCACTATTCTCAAATTGGAACAATTTGAAGTTGTCTTCATATTACAGTGTCCCACGATATAACACGGTCCGAAACACAGCGGATTCGGATATAAGGCGGGGGTCAGACGTGGATCCCATTTTCATTTTCGTTATTTCCCTGTAATACAGTATAAGGCAGGTACTATAATGTGGGGGGTATGTCATGGACCTCAACTTCAGCATTATATTGAGGGTACACTGTACTTAAAACACTGTGCTATCTTAGATGTATTTAAACCCCAAAGTCTTCAAGATTCCTCCAAATTATATAAATTTACTAAAAAAAAAAAGAAATGGGAAAACAATTATGAAGAGTTGTCTCCCTTACACCCCATTTCGATGTGCAATAGCCCTGTCCCAGCTGGCCCATCGCAGCATACGATGTCGATACGATGTCGATACGATGATGATACGATGTCGATACGATGTCGAAAATATGTTGATACGATGTCGAAAATATGTTGGTTTTATGTTGATGTAAAACCAACATATTTTCAACATTTCGACATTGTATGCCATGTTGTGCCAGCTGGGGTGGTAGTATCATGATATTAATGATAATAGTACAACGTTCACAATACTAGTACTCACATCTTTGGCTGCTTTTGCCGAGATGGGATCTGAGAACTGGATTAAGGCCTGGTAGGTGTCTGCAATGTGAAAATAAATTTGTAGAAAATAAATATAGTAAAGAGTAAAATCTGTAAAAGATTTCCCATTTAAGAACTCACTATGTACATTTCAATTTACGTTTTTTTTTTCACGAAGTATATCCGTTCAAAGTTGAGTATTAAATTGTTCTAAAAAAATGTTGCGTAATCTCAGAGCAAGATGCATCTATAATTCAGATATATGGTAGGTTGTCGTCTCCTACTTACTGTTCTTTGTGAAAGTGATGATTTTGAGGACTTTCCCAAACCTGGAGAATAACTGCAATGAAAGAATGAAGAGGTTAGTCGACACGCTCAATATTCCAATATAGAACACACGGAAAAATCATCCAATCTTGCTTTCATCATGTCAATTTAGGGCAGGAGGAAACCCGCAACATTCGTAATGAGGACTATTCGAAAGTGTTTTAGAAGTAAGTATCAAACAAGAAATGACGGGACAGGACATCAAGCAAGACCTGATCCAGCTTCACAGCTAAAGGTGACATCTGCATTTGGATGATTGCATCTCAATACATACATTCCGAGTCAAAATTTGTGTTTTCTGACATTGTCAGGTTTATTAAATTATTTCTTTACTTTGCAGCGGGAATATCTGACCCATAGGCGACGAAGAAAACCTAACTTAGAATAGATTACTACATCTGGTGGAATGTGTGTCCAATTTGAGTGTGTTTTAGAAGTAAGTATCGAAATATAAAACACTGTCCAGGACATGGAACAACAGAGCTGAATCCTGTACAGGGCTCTCAAATACGAAACAGCAGAACTATAGTAGCCTTCAACTCTAGCCTTAGCAATGGCATAGTAGGTTGAGAGTTGCCGTTTAGAGTGGCAGGACGGCCCAGGACATGGAGCGCGAGATACGTACCGAGTGCAGGACGTCGAGCGTGATGGGGTACAGGATGTTGTCCACTATGACTCGGAGCACTGTCTGGGTGGACTCGGACTCCAGGAAGGCACCGCTGGACCCCCCTCGGGCGTGGATCACCGCTTGAGCAGCCTGCAATGCAGCTTGTGCTGTGGCATTCTGGGAGAGAACACAAGTATATGCAGGGCCTCGGAGTTCAGTCCCTTACATTACCACGGCAACACGGAAAACACAGAAACATTCGCCAAGTCTAATCAGATTATGTTTTTTTTTAACATATTTTGTTGCAATATTTACTCCCAATAGTCGAAGCCTCATTGACTGTTTTTAATTCTATCTTTCACGATTGAATTGAGAATCTCATACGAAGTTGTAATTCCAGTTCTCCGATGTCAAAAGTAACAAGTGAAGACACGTGATACATGTTTACCCTTTCTCTCCCCCTCCCACATAAACTTATTGTAATCGACACATTTGTGTACTATCCCTTGTTACTTTTAAAAATTGGAATAAGAACTTCGCAAGTACAGATTAAAATAGTTTCATTATTTTCAATGGCTAGAAATACTCGGACTTCAAAATTCTTTTCAATATATTTCTGTGTTCAACATTGATCGATTTTCAAATAAAACAGAATTTCACATATAATTTATCTTTTTATATATCGGCCTAGCATACACTATGCATCCAATACCAAAACAATATATACAAATTATGTGACAAACAAAAAAAAAGCAGGTTTTATTTTGTTCATTATATGCATACTAGATACTACTAGTACTAAAACTGGTCTCTTGGCAAGAACTACTCTCACAGCATATATGCAAGAGTGACAGAAATCACACAGAGATAGTGAGCAAGTTATTTGTTGTATGTCGCAACAGGAATCTTTCACCCATACACAACGACACAAAGAGAGTGAGAGAGAGAAAAAAATAAAAATAAGCGTAAGTATTTGAAGCGACTACTGCATGCATGTGGGACATTTTGTTATCGCTGGACTTTCTCCAGACATTTCCTGCATCGTCTTGCACGCCGCGGCCTAGTTAAAACAGAGCATTTCATATTGTGTTTTGACAGCCACACGTCTCTGGAAGGAGGAGATATCTCAAGGATGAAAGCGAGACCGAGACGTCTGTTGAGATCTTTATCAGTGACAGGCGAGATCTCCTGGTGCAGTGGATGCTCATTCTCTTCCAGAAGAGGACACTTGCATTTTTCTTTCTTTTTTCCCCTCAGGTTTTTTGTTATTTTGTTTCCTCCCAGGCTGTTGTAATAAACTTATTTGGCTTGCAATAAAACAGCTATGAATGAGACCGCAAAGACTGTCATATTTGTGATTTAGACTTGTCGTGCGGCCATTTAGATGCAATCTGCTGTATAAACATCTGGTTTTGTTGTTCTTAGTTAGGCCAAACCAATAATTAATATGTTTGATGAATTGACCACATTTCGAGGAAAAGACAGCAATAAATATTAATTGATAATGCAAGAGTGAATATAGAGTTTAACGTTGATGCAGGAATCTTTCACCCATTTGCTATGATGAGAATGCAAGATGTGAATCATAAACAGGAAGGGTAGAATAATTACAACAATGAAATTAGATGTTACACGTAATATTTCTTCAATGAAACATTCTTGTCTTTTTTTTTAATTTTATGAATATTTATCTGATAATAAAATCTTTTCCCTCCTTTCCTTTTCCCAGTTTAACAATCATCTATGACCCATGATCCATGAAACAATCATTAAAATTGATTTGGCCTTCTTGCACTTCACAATAATTAAAACGCCGAAAACGCTTCATCCTGATTTATCAAAGTTTCCTTTTAGATTTTTAACCAACTCTCTGCTCGGTAGGGCATCTCCAGTTTCCCCCGGCAGAGAGAAGGTTAAATGGGTGGCGTCTACTACATACCTGCATGGCGTGGGATGCGTCGGTCTTGATACTGAGCTCCTTGTGGTTTGAGAACTGCACGTAGCATGGTTTCAACCGCACCTGCGATGGCGTTGTTTGGTAGTACGACACCATATTGGAGGCAGAGGTTTCATCTTGAAACTCCAGGAAAGCCTGAAAAAAAAGAAAATCAAAAATTTAATTTACAAACACTTGGTTATCTGAGCGTGGAAAATTATCAAAAGCTTATATACTGAACAAAACAAATTAAGGATTGGTGGACATTTTCTCCAGAAATTTTCGAACAAATTTAGTATCACTGCTTGAGGAATCTGGTGCCATTCTTTTTCCAATACATTTGCAAGTTCTTGAAGAGCATTTTGAGTTTTAAATGGAAAGCTATTGTTTTAAATCACTGCGGGAATCTCTCGACCAAACGTCATGTGAAATGAAGAGGCATGCATGCATGTATCGTACGATTCACAATGGAAGTGGATATGGTGTTACTCGGACAAGTGGTAACATTAATATCATACACACACACCTATCTTCTAAAATCCCGATTCTATGACCATAGGGGTTCTAATTATTTTCTTAATCTTTAATACAGGTGGATATGGTCAAATAAAGCTAAAGCACCGATACTCGAAACGGTAAAAGATCCTAAAGTTAAGCCAATCGTTCTTAAAGATGCTGTTCTCCAACATAGTCTAGTTTTATAATCTCCAACAAGAGTAGAGATCATCAAAGAAAAACGTACTCAAAGTTATCTGCTCAAAGCATTAAAAGATCCCAAAAGTAAACCAATTGTTCTTTAAGATGCTGTTCTTCAGCTTAGACTAGTCTTAATCTCCAACACAGACAGATATTCAACTAAACAAACAAGACTCCATGTCAAATGACACTGCTGTAAAAATCTCGGTTTTCTCATATATGGTTTTCTCGGATATGGTTTTCTCGGATACGGTCCTCCAGGACTGGTTTTCTTGGCAGCATTGAATTTTACCAATGTCAGCGCTACAACCTCGAGCAACCGATGGCCTTAAAGCGATGACGCTGCTCGACAGCCGAGAAATACGGACGACTTGACTGGGTCCACTTTCGAGGGCTTTCTATTTCGCGCCGGAATTTGTCCGGCACAAACAAGAGGACCGTTGGGACAGACGGACAGACGCGCAGAGGGCGACTTGGCTGCAGGACATGGGAGATTAGTGCTGCTTCCTGTTCACGGGCCAAGTTCTCCGAGCAAACGTCTCCATGTAACGAAGTAACCGCTTCTCGGCTCGAGGCACGCCGTGGGTGAGAAGCTCGCGAGATAATTAACTCACTTTATAAATTGCTAGACGATAATCCTGTGCCTGCCGGTTAACTGATGGCTCTTCTCCCTACCTCCCTACCTCCCCCCCACCCCCACAACCCCCGATCTGTGCCCCAGGAACAATCACGACTAATGATGGCCAACGTCCATCTACAACTAATTGCAGACGCACACCTTTACGAGTGGAAGAGAAAAGGTCTGAGCTTCTCCGAGAATCACAACCTCGGGGACACAGTCTTGGAGTGTATTACTTGGAGGGACGCTTTAATCTAACCGCATTCTCTTAGATGTGTCAATTTCCCATTGTAATTGCCTGGTCGATGCTTACAATGTTTTCTTGTCCATCGATATTAATGGAATCATAACGTTCAGATGGGTGGATAAAGAGATACATTGGATCAAAACGATATCAAATCCATGCAAAATTGTTTGGAAGGAATCTAACATTGTTTTTTGACATTTTGAGAGAGACAAATTGGGAGCTATTTTATTTAAGCTTGTTGGATAAATCTGCAAAATCTTCAGTTTCCCCTCTGAATGGAAACTGTCCAGCACAGAGCGACCACCTAATTTCAGTTGATTGCCGAGAAGGAAAATAGAATAGCAAATAAACACCATGTCGTTAAACATATCATTTTTGTCATTTTCCAACAAATCGACAATGTCAATTTTCTTCATTTCAGTAAATACGGACTGCAATCTGTCACGATAGCATTGTCCATGCAAAATAAAGTCTGACACATGATTAATCACATTTGTAGCACTTTCCTGAAGGCGCCGGTGGTAGTGATGCTGGTGGATGAGTGGTTGTTGTTGTTGGTGGTGGTGGTGGTGATGCTGGTGGATGAGGAGTTGGTGGTGTATGATGCTGGTGGATGAGGGGTTGGTGGTGGTGGTGGTGGTGATTCTGGTGGATGAGGAGTTGGTGGTGGTGGATGAGTGGTTGTTGTTGGTGGTGGTGGTGGTGATGCTGGTGGATGAGAGATTGGTGGGGGGTGGTAGTAGTAGTGGTGACGGTGTCTGTCAAACTTATAGTCTGTAGATGGTACTACGAGATCTCTTCCAGACGGTCGCTGTCAAGACAACACTTCCACATCTAAATAGCTTTGCACGCCACGTTCAGATACACCACTGCCAACGCTAA
This sequence comes from Lepetodrilus ovalis, assembly GCA_032361185.1. Taxonomy (NCBI): domain Eukaryota; kingdom Metazoa; phylum Mollusca; class Gastropoda; order Lepetellida; family Lepetodrilidae; genus Lepetodrilus; species Lepetodrilus ovalis. The sequence goes on from JAUTBQ010002242.1 coordinate 16,197, forward strand.
TCCCATGTTCAGATAACCGCCACGTTCAGAAACACGAACGGCAGTAGGCCTGCAGTCAGGAACACAGAAGTCTCCTGTTTCACATCAGTCCAGATCGGATGACTGCCGTAAAATTAATCCATGTCTTGTATGGATTTTGTGAACCCCCACCCTCCCCTCCTCCCAAACCCTTTCTTTATCTCGAGAATGAATCTCCCTGTCAAGCTCATAACCATTCATTACTACATTCGAAATGCAGATACCTTCAAATTGTGTCGGCTTTTTTTTTCTTTGTTTAATGTGTTGTGTAACAAGCTGGTGTCAATTGCATTAAATTGACCTCTTCCACGCTGGAGGCAACTGAGGATGCCCTGGAGAGCAATCGGAGAGAGAGAGAGTGTGCCGTCCAACAAGGGCAAAGCTCGACAATGCTCACAGAATAAAGTAGACTCAGATTCAGTTTCAAATTGCAAAGAAATGTTTTCTGACATTGATGAATTAAGGGAATCTGGCACCAAGCTTACTAAATGTTTTGAGCAGCATGCTCAATCTCAAATTTACATGAGGATTTGTGATTATGAAATCATACTTTAAAAAGGTTTCGTAATCTCATGACCTGTTCTAAAAGGGGGAAAACATCAAGTTAGATTTATATGAAACATAAATTGCAAATCCTCCTTACACTTGATCGTATTTCATAGGGCATGTTAACCTCGTGGAAAGTAACCTCATTGAGCCAGCCAACTTGTTCAAATGTAAGGTAGTCATCAATCTCGATGCACGCATCCCACGCCATGCACTGGATTGTTCAATCTATTTGACTATTTATGTTGCGTACAGATATGCAACATCTGGAATGTGCAGAACAATAGGAAACACAGAACTAGCAAACAAGAGACTGCAGCAATTCTGAGAATCAAACTCGGCAATGCTACGACAGCAATCACTGAACCCACAGGACGTCAAATGTTGCACGTAATGCTACAGCTTCTGAGCATCTGACCAGGAACGACTGCTATGACAGAGATACTGCACCAACCATAGCAGTCATCAATCATCATTCTGGCAATTCAGAGTTGCGCGAAATTCCATAACCTACGGAAGCCCCGGAATAAAACCTGGAATGTACACGATGAGGGGATGGCACGCCACCCACTGGGCTATCCATGTGGCATGTATGTGTTACATGTTGTTCCACAGTGACTTGACTTCGCCACTTGACTGTGCACATTTTTAACGACATTCCATAACCTAAGGAGGCAGTCAGAATAAAACCGGGAATGTATGTGACGAGGGTAGGGGAGAGCACTCTACCCACTGGGCAACCCATATTGTTATTTCATGTTGTTCAACGGTAACTTGACTTCGCGACTTGAATGCAACTTTTTAACAACATTCCATAAAAAGTAAGAAGTCTGAAATCCAACCTGGAATGTACGCGATTAGGGTAGGGGAGATCACTCTACCCGCTGGACAACCCATATGATAATATGTACGTATTTCATGTTGTTCCACAGTAATTTGACTATGTAACTTCATAACAACATTTCATAACCTAAGGAGGAAGTCCGAAATCAAACCTGGAATGTATGCAACGAGGGTAAGGGAGAGCACTCTACCCACTGGGTTACCCATGTGGTAATATGTATGTGTTTCATGTTGTTTCAGTGACTTTGTGACTTAAGATGATAGGAGTAGAGAGCACTACTGGGCTACCCATATGGTAGACATGTACAAGTTTCCTGTTGTTTCACGGTGACTTTGAGATGAGGAATGAAAGCGGGTGCCATCAATTTGTCCTGCTGTCCCAGGGGAGGTAATTTACTGCCCGACTGGGTCCAAAACCAATACCAGCTCATATCTCTTCATCTGCCCAAAGTGTGTTGTCATGCTACAACGCCGGCGCTCATCCAATATTAACAACCAGGAGCAGATAAGGATGGATATCATTCCCCCAATATTCCGCTCAACAGTCAAAGAATAATAGTGGATACATTTTTAAACTGGAACATACTGGTTTGTTTTGGATAACGGTGGGGAAAAAAAGTAAATTATTTTTTAAAACAAAATTAACAAATTTATACAACACAAAATGTACGTCCAAATGGATCCATGTAACACAAAACTATCTGTTTTGGATAATGCCACCACTATGCCCATATATATAGTACATGTATAAATAAATTTAAAAAAATGGATTAATTTGGATAATCAGAGTAACAGAAGAAAACTTTCTTTTAAAATGTCATTAAACAATGACATGAACAACCACATCAATCTGTATATGCAAAACATATAAAACAAAGGTTTTGGCTAGAAAAAAAATTACAGGAAATACAATACAACAAAATAAACAGCCCCATAAAACTTACAAATAAAGCTTATGGAGTTCATTTGGATGATATTGTTGGGGTGGGGGGAAAGAAGAGAGAAAGCTTTCATTTACAATGTTATACGACACAAAGAAATTAAAATCCTGCATCAAATTTGACCTGTCCAAAAATAAATCATCGAGTCTTCTTCCATGATCTCTTCATTAAATTTATCACGATCCTTATTGTGCTTAAGACCACTTTCATGTATCCAGTTGCATCCAAAACAAATGCTTCCGTAATCCCCCATCTCGACTTTCCCTCCGCACAATCCAACGAACTCCTTTTTGATGTCTCAGGAACTGTTCTGGAATAAACCCGGGTTCTCCCTGGCGAGACGGTGCCTACTAAATCGGGGCCTTTAAGCACATGTATACTAGCGGCAATAACTCGAACTCTTCAAGACACTAATCTCTGAAGTGCCTGAACCAGCAGTAATAGCCTTAGCGATGCTTCGTGTCCATCCTGGGGAGGGAATTATTTAACCTCGGCAATATTTTTCTACATGCTGTCAACTTGCAGAGCTCTGTTTGCATTGTATTCCGGGCCGAGAGCGGATGATGGTGCATAGGAACGCATCACGTGCACTTCAACTCGGCGACGGATTCCAGAGGCCGAGAGAGAGGGTCGCCTGACATATTGATAAACAGTAATCAGGGATCGGACATCTTTGATCTGCAAACGGATTGATTTTCCGTCAAAATCCCGATGGAGATCTGTCTTTCATCATTATTCAATTCACCGCGCGTGTGTGTGTGTGTGTGTGTGTGTGTGGTCGTGTTTGTGGCACTGACTTCGAGAGCGGATCACAATCTACTTGGGTTTGAGAACGCTCCTTCATCCCGTTAGTTTTACGTTTATTTTAAGTGACGATAGCAGGCAACAGATTAAATAACAACGAGGGTCTTGTGCGATCGATCAATCATCAGACTGTCATGCATAGCGACTTGTTAATGGTTTACATAGTGACTTGTTAATGGTTTACATAGTGACTTGTTAATGGTTTACTAAGCTACATGTCTGACCACCAGTTGCCTTCAATATTAAATGTATGGAATCAAAGAAAATTAAAATAACTTTCCAGTAAGGCTGTAAAGAGCAGCAGGGTAGTTTACACATCCTACTACAGTGTTGGAATTTGAAGGGATCCCTGGTGGTAATTTTAAAATCTGCAATGTTAATCTGTGGAATCCCCTGCAAATATAAAACAGGTTTGACCACCACTAACATTGGGCCTATGAAAAGTGACCGCCTTATCATTTTCTAACACTGTATTATTGTATTTGGTTCCATTTCTTTTTTTTATATATTCACTTTTTAGAATCTTTCACCAACATCACGACTTGTCAATTTAGGAAAGGAGGAAACCTGCAACATCTGTAGCGCTGTATGTTGCAGTAAACCTGCGAGCACTGGCTGGTACTGACAGACCAAGGATGATATCTGTATTGCCACTCTACAGACAATGCATCCTATCAATATCACATTAGAAAAGTAACTTCTGCGAACAATGGTGCCGGGTCCTGTGGGGCGATTTGGTTCAGGTAAAATAACTGCAATACATAGGGCTGCTGGCATAGGCCATAGAAATATCAGATTCAAACTATGATCTCAGAGTGAACAAGAGCTTCATGAAAAGTTTTAGAAATTAAGAAAAAAAATTGGGTGGTGGGGTAGTGTGGGGTGGCGGTCATTCTAGGCTCAATGGTAATGGTCAAATCAGTATCTTGCAGGGGGTCCTACAGATACCTATGATATTGCAGAATTTCAAATGACGCCCTTCCACTTCACAGACTATGAAAGGGTGCCGCCCAGATGATTCTCAGGGAGCGGAGACGTGCTACAGAAAGTGCAGCTACGACGTACGTACCTGGTTCTTCTGCTTGAGAAGCAAGACCTTGCTCATCTCCCCGAAGGGCAGTCCCAGCTGGACAATGTCCGTCTCCGCCACGTCATTGGGCAGACTGCGAATGTGGATGACGCGGGACGGGCAATTGGCTTGGTTCTGGTCCAGCTTGACCTGAAGAACACAATCAATCACTGAGGTAACACACATTAACAAATTACACAATTGCCATGGTAACAAGCATGTTTTCAGCGATTGTCGTAGTCAAACAAATACAAAGAAAATTTTCACAATCAACATACTAACAAATATTCATTTTTACTATCGCCATGGCAACTTTTTTTTCCCATAATCATCATGGTAAGAAACAATTAAAACTTCAAAACCACCATGGTAACAAACAGACACTAATTTTATCACCATGTAGAAAACATTATTATTTTTGTTTTCACAATCGCCATGTCAACAAACATTTGTATTTAAGTCGCCACAGTAGCAGTTTAACTTTCACGATCACAACAGTAGGCCTACCTTACAAATTGTTGTAACAAACATTTCAATTAACCGACTGCTCCAAAGTACAAGAACAACAAGAATAGTCTAGACCTATTTCAGAATTGCAGGCCTCGTCATCCAAAGTACAAATTTGTTCCATAACGTTTACAAGGAAGTACAAGACCCAAAATAAATCATATAAATAGTATTGTGTAGGTTCACGTCCAGCCCACCACCACCGAGGAACAGTTGCTTGGAATCCGAACCAGCCACTATGACAAACAGCTAATGAACCTTCGTTCTGCTGCAGGCAACTGGAGATGCCCCTATGGTTTTAATTAATCCAGTGTAAAGTGAACCGGTGCAACAGACCTGTTCGCAGGTCATGTCATCAGTGCGGAGCTTCTTCAAAGGATCAGGAGACAAATCGAGCTATCGTTACAGGTCATAGAAGAAAGGCAAAACGCAGACTAATAATCTTGACTGAAGCAACGGCCATGTACGGAATGGAAGGCTATGCATCGAATGCCAAAAGACGGAGAGAAAAATGCCGTAGTAGCAGATCGTGGTCCTGGATGTAATCACTGGCACAACACCGCACGGTCGCTGTACTGACAACATCAACACAGATCACAACCATACAATTAAATTACATCCATCAAGATTGCGACTTTGAACTCACGAGGAGGAAACGAAATGTCACATAGCAATAGAGAATGGAGCTGTGATGAAAAAGATCAAATCCGAATAAAGATCAGAGAAGGTAAAAAAAAAAAAAAAACATTATATAAAAAAAATATGTGAAGGTCTGTCCTTTTTATAAGTATCTGAATATTTTTACATCTTTCTGCATTTATTTAAATGTCAAACAATGTCCCCTCTACTCGTCCTCCGTTTCATCAAAGGACACCTTCTATGAAGTATGGATGTCTGGTGCGATTTGAAAGTAAATAACTCCTAGCTTGTGGTGAATATTTTATGATGGCACTGCAACTGATTAAATATAAGAGACAGCATCTTGATTCCAGCATGCTCCATTGAAGAGATCCTCATCAATTATTTAAGATACTTTTTGTCCTCGAAGTGTGAAGCGTTTATCACTCGTCGCGCGAGGCAGACATAAACTATGGAGAGTGGCAAGAACTTAACAAAATGGCTTCATCTCGTACACCATGAAAACTGTTGCATCGGTAATTGTTCAACTTGAACAAGAAACGAGCATCCCGAAAAGCCTTCTCACCTTCTGCTTGCGCTAGCAACAAGCTTTCGTGTGTATCGCAATGCACCCATAAACGGAGATCAAAGTCGCTTTGGCATAAATCAAATTCATTTTGCTCCGGTTGATCCAGAGAAACGACGACACCGGTTAACGCTTGTCAAAGCAACAGACACACTATATAAAATCTGCCTTCTGTCGTATCAAACGATCGCGAAGCCTGCAAAACGTAGCGGCTGCCGCCTCATCATAGCAGCGGCTGCCATCTTATCGCACGAAGAAAAACCTCGCCCTTGGAGAACAATAGAACGAAGTAGGTTGGAGTAGGCTTCTTGAGGAAGCCTCCACAACAAAGTGGAGTTATAAAATCCACCGCTGGAGGGGGTGGTTACATTGTGATGCCTGTCTCGGACATATAATCACTGAATCTGTTTCGTCTATTTGCAGAGAAATTCCTCTGGGCACCGAGTTGGAGCCGAACAACATTTGGTAAATACAGCGATATTAATCAAGAATGGCAGCAAATTGCAAAATCGCATTACGACAATAGGCAAGTGTTGCCATCTTTGAATAAATGGTTATTCGGCATGAGTTTCCGTATCGCTATCTGTCGAGGTTTGCATACTGTTTGTCAGTCTTGTCTGGTCAGCACTATAAACTAATGGACGGAAAATTAGATTTTCAAGATCCCCGTCCCTTATTGAATTCTCCAGATCGCTGTCGTCGTTGTGACGACTATTCGTATTCAGAGTCGTATTTCGAGTTAATAATTCAGCCAGCACTATCGTATAGTGCCACACATTAGAACTAAATCAATAACAGACAAAACACTGACAATGACATACTGTTGAAAATTCAGCTGATAATTTCAATCAATAAACCATTAAAAAACGTATGCATTTTTAACACCAACACTAAAGTCTTCTTGAGTGAGTGATTATGGAGTTTATCGTCGCTGTGGGAATCATTCACGCATTTGCGACAATTTATTTTTAAGATTATTTAACAATGTCTTAAAAGCGAAGAAGCATGAAAAACATGCCCAAAAATTGTAGCCAAAACCATGAACATGATGCAACAGCTAAACAGATGGTCAGATTATGTACATGATTTTAACAGCTTGATGGAGTTGATAAATAATTAAGAACTTTCCATACAGAACAATTTATTTAAAAATTGATAAAATTTGATGACCAGGGACCTTGAGTTAAATGTTTACGGTTTGGCGATGAATAAAACCTAAGGCTCTGGTCTGAAAAGTCCATACAACCAAGCAATATATGCTTGACTGTGATGTCCTCAGCAGATGTCTGAAGTCTGCTTGGAAACAGTCAAACAATGCAACATAAACACTAGAACTATAAAAGACATTTAAAATTCAGGTAACTATTTGCAAACACTAAAACATGTACTTTTAACAACACTGGAGAAAAAATCTGATCCATTGACAAAAGAAACATATTTGAATACTCGTGCATAAAGGGCATTTACCCAAGTAAATTGGAATCTTGCCAAGATCAAATTCCACAAATCATTAATGCAAAAATAATTAACAAAAATAACGCACATGTTCCCAAGCCCTCTACTCTGCTTCATGCCTCACCCCACCCCACCCCACCCCACCCCACCCCACCCGTGGAAGGTTAGGTCACATACGACTGTCTATGATGAGAAAGTCAGAAAACCATCCCGCCTCCCATTTCCCGCCAATTCAGAGGGCACCCAGACACAACCTTCTGGGGTTACGCCAATAATGTTAGAGCTTACGCTTTGTTACCAGCAATATTGTAACACATCGGGTTCAGATGATGGGTGGGGTGAAAAAAATGAAGATAAATAACCGAGAGTTTCCTAGAATCTGTTATGAATGTCAAAATGTCAAACTGAAAGGGGAAGACTAGTATCCCAGGCCAAATAGTCTGGCAGTAATGCTGTGAGGAAAATAGCACTCGGGTTTCCCACGGGGGACGCGCATGCAACAGCCAGTGCTGATGCCGAGGCCAAAATAGTCTGGTAGAAGGTTGTGAGGAAAAGAGCATGCATCTTCCCACAGGGGATATGCCTGCAACCAGTGCTAATTGATGCTAAAAGAACAAATGGTCACTATGCAATCGTCATGCAATACTGTCATGGGTTGGATCCTGAAACTTCCTGTGAATATGGACACTGTGATTGGACGAAGGAGTCTTAAGGTACTCATACACCAGAGGCGAGCGATTTATTGCTGTGCCAATCAACTGCTTTCAATGTGCAAAAACATAGATAAATAATAATGTTCTATCTCAGAACGTGAATCGCCGAGTTTGTCACCTCTGGTGTGCAAGAACCTTTACTCTGAAAATCTTTCAAAAAAACAACTGTCAAAGCAGAGCATCATTCAGTTCATAAAACATCTAAAATGCAATGGGTTTTTTTTCCCATCACAACAATACCCTAGAATTAACACTAGGAGGTCCTTTTGTCCCTCCAATTATATAAACGCCAGCTAGCTATGATTGCTTGCATAAAATGGACTAATCCAATAAAAACTCTGTTTCAAATAATCCCATCACGCTTCACGACTGATTTATCCAAGCATGAAACAGATTTAACAACTTTGATAATATTAATTGCCACTTCGTCGGTAGATTAATTTGTTTCCATTTGAACATTCATATATTTAAATATATTCAAATTACAGTTACGCAAATATTACACTTAGAATAAGTTAGACAGGGCTTCAGAGATTTGCACGTTTCGGTACCACACCTCAAAAAAACCTCATTGAGCCCGACTTCCAACTAAACGCACCAAAATTCGGCAGGATTAATTTTCATAAAGTGTTTATTGAACGGTGTCTAAAATATCTATGTCACCAATGGTTTCTCCATCGTGACTCACCGCTGCTGCCAGCACATAGCTGCAATATATTCCCCGGAAACAGCTTGCAACAAACATGACTAAACATCCAGCCTGTATAATTAAACGGCTCTGAACAACGTGTCGCAGGTTTTTGTACGACCCTCGTCCCATATTCACAATGCCATCCCTGGACAGATCTTTGTCCCATGTAAATTGCCAATATCGCAAGGTGTTAGAAAATATGAATGCGGTCACGCAGCGTTAAAGCACCTCAGATTTATCAGACACTATGAGAATATGTGCAATTGTGCAGCATAAAGAGGAAACGACAAATGCTAGGTAGTCTTGCAGAACAATAACAAAAAAAAACGCAATTAATAATTTAATTTAAATGGCTTTACATTCTTAGCAGTCAAATTGATCACGATTGCAGTAATGTTTGTAAATAACATAGCAGAATGCACGGAATCCACCCTTCTTGGGGGCAAGTGATTATGGAGTTTAACGTCGCTGTGGGAATCTTTCAACCAATTGTGACGATTGGGACATAGCAAACAGGGATGTTAAATACAGTGCAATAGAAACTTCAGCATTAAAAGAAATTGCTTTTGTGGATCTTAAAATCAGTTCAAAATGTTCTTTAAAAAAATCATCCTATATTGATATCAATGCTGTCAAACTGGTGCAATTAAGACATTGCACTATGATCACAAGAGACTCCATAAAATAATGGCAAAAAGAAATCTTGAGGTATCGCTGTACTCTAACGAAATTGACTGTTCATTATTGGAGACCTCGAGGACAAGACATTGCATTAAACAAAGAAATGCTCATCGATAATAACTAATCTGGTTGTCAAGGAAAACCATGCGGTAGTCAAGGATAACAATCGGGTAGTCAAAAAAATAATCAAACTGATAGTTCCGGTGTCTGAATATGGAACAGGTTCTGTGTTGTCTCCAGATTGGCCTACGGTCTGTTTGCTTGTGCAAAAACAAGCAAACAATAAACTCGCCACCAATCACTAGCCCTGGATTCAAATTAAGACATCGTCAGATTGATCCATGCAAATGAGGAACAACATTAGACAGGGGCAGCAGTGTTTGTGGCCTATTAGATATGACAGTAGTGTTTGTGGCCCATTAGATACGACAAGGAAGCCCTTAAATGAAAACATGCAGTGTTGTTTCTGGGCAAGCCCTGTACTAACCTTCATCGCAGGCCTGAGTGGGGATACTGTGCCACGGAGCTGCCACCTCTCGGGACCAAATCCAATTACTGACTATTAGAATCTGGCGCAAATTAAAGCGTCCAATCGCACAAGTGTCGTGGATGGATCAAAGAAACCAGAAGGATCAATGCGTCTACGGAAGACAAGAGAGAGGGGTGTCCAGCCGCAGTAAAACCTGTCTTACATACAGAACCTACCCCACCACCCGTAATGGACACTTCCAATCTGGTTCCGTCTTGTAAGGTCAGAAGAGTCCAGTGGGAGACTGGTGGGTGGGGCAAGGATCAAATTACTGCAATGCTGAGTGCATTAATCTGGGGCTAAGCAAGTGCCAGTGGAGTACCGAGGGTTCAGATTGACTGGCAATGCATCACTTCCAACCGCTAATGACCTTAAAGTGTGGTAGCTTCTCCTCCCTAGACCCATGACACCCCAGTCAGATTCCTTCCTTCTGCTGACAAGGGAAGCTTAATGAAATATCACTCGCAAATATTTTGATGAGCTGCAACAAAGATGCCAGGTTGAAACAACCCAATGCCTGTCACACAGATGGCTACAGCATTCCAAGAAGGCCAAGAGCAGCAGAAGGTCTGTATGTCGGCTGCTCTTGTGGACGGCTGCTCTTGTGGACGTGCAGCTCCCAATGTCAGATGGTAATGCATGGGCTGCAACCACCAGTGTCAGTTGGTATACTTAAAATGGGCCATCATCTCTGGAGCGTGAATTAACCATTAGTCCAAAGCTGTTTTTAAAAGTCCTTACCAGCTATAGTAAAAGTGGGTCCCTATACCACAGAATGTGTCTTCCCCATTTTTTTAATGATAATAAACCATTAAAGTTAATACGTTCTAAAATGTGCACACGTACAAAAAATAATAATATATTTTTCAAATATATTTGAGATTAAAACCAGTACCAGCTATTATATTATATAAAAACAGGGTTCTTTTTTCTACAGAAAGTGGTGCTTTTCTAAAATGATAATAAACCATTAAATTTAATAAAGTTTTTAAATGTGCATATACACACAAAAAGAAATCAGTAAAACACAAAAAATACATCAGTAAAATTTGGGATCAAGCCAAGACTTTATCTTGTTAAAATTTTATTTTAATGTTTTAACATTTTCCCTGTTAGATTAATCACACTGTTCTCTGTACTGTATATGGCATTTCTCATTGTCACCAGCAGAGAGAAGGTTAAAATAATTGTGTGTCAGGCAACAATGGAGTCTAACATAATAGGGATTTAATCCAAAAATTAATCAAAAGAATAAAGGTGAAAATGGTTGGACAGCAATCGATCACTGTAAACAAAGACGCCTATCACTGTAAACAAACATACCCCCAGGCCCTGCATTAATGAGACACTATTGCAAACAATTAGACGCGCTTCGCTTCCATTTACCAAGACACATTATATTGGTGATGGCTCTTCAAACAATACCCACAACGGTCGTCAAACAGAGCCATTGTCTAGATCAAACATGTATAGACCAGATATACATATTTCCATAGAGAACCATACCTAGGACGCTAGAAGAAAAAAAATACAACCCTAGCAACAATGCCTTCCTTTTCTTGCAACCTCGGGTTGACTGCATTTGTTGTGGTTAGGAATTCAGTTATTCCTCTGCTTTAAACAACACATCCGTGGTACACCTCATCAATATATAGGCATTCACGCTGCGATAATAAATAATACCTCCGACACTGAGATATTACTGTGTGCTGGCTTTTCATCTCGAGCTGTCATCGTTGCAAGCCAATAGCGGAATCACAAAGCCCTCCTACAATCACCCAGGCCTCCTTTATTTCCCTACGCCACTGTCCGGGGGTTTTAGCCGGTCGTAAGTCCCACGTGCATGTCTTTATTCGGCAGACAACTGTCTTCCATGGATACGAGAAACAAGAAAAGTGTAAACAGATATCATATACATCAGACGGTAACCTCACACTTTCAGCATAAATACGTTTCCAACAACAAACCAAAAATATTTGTGTCCCGGTATAAAGAAAGACGTTCGCCGAGCCGTGAAACTATCGCGGGACTTTTCAAGGGTTTATGAGTGCTCGTGTATGCGATATGAAGCATTGTGGGGAGTGCTTGCTACACAGAAGTCAAACATTTGTAGTTTATGTCCATCCTCCTACAGTCTGGCCAAAAGGTGAAGATGTACACTGCAGATACATGTCCTAATAGGCCGTCATAAAACATCTGTTATTTACATTGTTCCAGAGTTGAAGAAAACAATAACGGGAGAGTTATCTAGACACAAGCCGTCACTGGCCGTAACACTATGGAGTTTCCATTTCCGGCACTCAAATTTGGCTCGAGTTCCAAGGTATTAATAGCAGCCAACACAAAGTACCCCTCAACAAAAACGAGAAAACATCTGACAAGTGCTATTTTTACAATTTCATTTCCACGAGTATATCAACATCCACAATCAGGACAGGCTAAACCTCTGGAATTAACTTGCCCTAGTGCTTGCAAAACCATGCCGAGATAGTAACACTGCCATTTAACATTAATTTTGCTCTCTTTGAATCCATAATTCACTCGGAAATAATTTGTCATTTCAGCAATGTTGTGTCAATGTTGAAAGTTTTAACGAGCAATAAGCCACGATATTAAATCAAATAAATCCAAAGTTGACAAACTGAAAAGCAATTTGTCTCCGCTGGACATTGCAAGCATCCAGCAAGGTGAGCGACAATGGTGACATGTTGCCTAGCAACCACCATCCTGGTAGGGTGGGTGACAACCTTTTCTGCTGGATTTTCCAGCGATTGTTTTTGCAGACGTCTACAGGGATACCTACCTCGGCTGCAGGCTTGATCCTGTCCTTGTTGAGTGTTTCGCAACAAACACGTCACTCGCTAAACGTTTACATTGGCACGTGATCCCAGCTTAGCTAGAATTCTGCATGCGAAAGAAAGTCACCACGCTATGAAAACATCGTGCTGGATTGTTGAGAAAAGATTGCATCTGTCGTCAGCTAAACCTGACTCTGCTTTTTATGAGCAAACATCTGCTCACAATGCAAAATGCAACAGGACTTTTAGGACTTTTCATACCTTTAGGACTTTTATACAAATCTCAGATGCTATTTAAACATTATTTGTTTCGCTATCTCTTCCAAGCACAATCAGTACACAACACTGAAATGGAAGCTGAAGCACAATCGTACCAGTACACAACACTGAAATGGAAGCTGAAGGTCAAATGACAGCGAGACGACATTAGCTCACAGTAGGGCTGCAGATTAATGAATTATTCTTCATTGTCGTTAGATGACTAACCATATACCCTGACAGGCATGAAACAGTCTGGGGAATTACTAGTCAGCGACTCTACCTACTGACAAATGTCAAAGAGCCTTAATGTTTGGCAGCTGCCATTTTGAAATTCGAATGACTGGGTTTCCTGTTTCAGCTCTGGAGAGAAAGAGTGGTAGCTTTTATATTTACCCTCAGTCAGGAAAAAAAACTGTGGTCAGTCTTTACTGAAGCAGCATAGGTCTGCATCCACAAATTACTGGCCTTGCAAGGTAATACGAGACCGACCGGTCTGGCTACCAAGCAATGACAGGGTCCAGTGTTTGCTGGTTAAATACAGGCAGACATTCGGAACACACGCTAGAGAGTTCCTGGACCTGGGAGTTCCTGGTCCTCAGTCACAGACATGACTGGTAGCGCTCCTGAAGGATCAAGTACTTACGCTGACTTGTCAGGTACTAATCGGGACATTGGCGGGGACAGTGGCGGAATTGGCGGGGACATTGGCTGGAACATTGGTGGGGACAGTGGTAGGACATTGGCGGGGACATTGGCGGAATTGGCGGGGACATTGGCTGGAACATTGGTGGGGACAGTGGTAGGACATTGGCGGGGACATTGGCGGGGACATTGGCTGGAATATTTGTGGGGACAGTGGTAGGATATTGGCGGGGACATTGGCGGAATTGAGGACATTGGCGGAGATATCAGCGGGGACATTGGTAGGACTGTCATAGGTGCGGACATTGGTGATGGTTATCTGGTGTGGACAATAGAGCTTTCATATAATGAAATATAATGAACTATCTAGAGGTATCAGTCATTGCACATGATAATATTTAACACTGGATGCAGGTACAACATAGGGACAAATCAGCATATTATGGTGATCTCTTGACCCTCGAAGGGGCGATAACCACATCTTAACCATCACCTCCAGATAAGAGCCCACTACCAGCATCATACAAACATAATAAATACGCGATTAAACCAGTCCAATATCAGAACCAGAACATGAGATAGATATCACCAGCAAGTAACCAAACCGACTTGTTATTGTTTCATGATTCGGCAACGGGTAAATAATTAACGAGGCCACAACGGACGAATCGGTCCAATCGCTCGTGAAACACAACATGGTCGGGACCAATTCCGTAAATATACGGAATGCACGGAGAACCAGTAATAGTAATTCTATCTGCAATACGAGCGAGCACTTGATTCCAATGGTATCCTCCAAGAGGTAATGTAGCCGTGTAATGGTGGAATTCGAACAAATTGAAATCCAATATGCCGTAGTACGGGAGCACGACCTTAACGACGGCACCGAGAGCATCAATACACCGGAGACTCGTCTTCCTTCCACTGCTTCATCGCGTACGACAAGCCCGGTCTTAACCAAATCCTCCAAATAACGGCCGACGAGTTCGCCACTATACGACTCTACGAGGCCGGAAAACGACTCTGCGAAGCCGGAAAACGACTCTATGCGACTAGAAAGCATCAATACTCAAACCAAGCACATAATTGTTTGCATCCTAATTCACTTGGGGAATCATGGCAATCTACGCTGGCAATGTTTCAGCTTTAAAGTAATCACAGCCAGAGAGACACGAGAGCTATGTCTATTTTCTTTTTTGCTCATTAATTCCATGATCTTCATCCTTTGGAAATCTCTCTCCGTCGATAGGGTCAGTTCATTTTTACAAGTGTGCATGTGTGGGGAAAGGAATTTCATTTCTGTGTAATACAACAATATACTGTAAATTAACCTTAGCTCTTGAAAATTATTTGTGAAATTATCCGTGATTGGTATTAACATCCTCTGTTGATGTATACATGAAATAAACCTTATTTAATAATATTCCATTACGCAAACATCAGCCAGGTCTGTGAACTTGGCAAATATCCCATTCTAAGCCAAGGCAAGGAGACTGAAAGAATTTCCTATTACACATTGTTTGGCTTCGTAACGAAAATCTGGTGGCATGTTTCCTCAGGAAAGGTTTGAAAATGAAGCTCATGGTACATAAATTGGTACAATTAAGGCACATTTAATAAAATAATAAAGAATAATAATAAAATATGGCAAGGAAGTTTATACTAGGACTGATATTCTTATTGACAAGTTTTCCCAAGATTTTCAACATTTCACTATGCACAGTGACTTTTTCATGTATTTGTTCTTCATGCGACGATGTTTCCTCCTGCAACAGCATATTCCCACTCTGCTAGAAAATGTGTTCATCTCCGCAAGAAATACGGCAAACCACCTCTCTTACTGTGGCAGCTGTTACCTTGGCAACTTTCGTGACTTTTACCGTAGCAACGTTACCATGTAGATGGTTACTTTTGTCAGTGTTACTGTGGCGACTGTTGTAACGGTTACTTTTACCATGGCACCTGTTGCCATGGCGACTACTACTATTGTGAATTACTGCGGCGACTGTTACCATGGTGAATGTTACTGTGGTACCTATTATTGCAGAGACTCTTACTTTCGTGACAGACTGTCACTTTTGCAACTGTCACTGTGGCAACAACTATCACTGTGCCGACTGTTACTCATGTTTCCGACCTACCTTCTTGGCATCGTTGTTGATGTCTGAGTTGAGGGCATGCTGAGGGCTCATCCCAGTGCCATTGGTGACCATTGGGCTGTGAGACATTAGTTCTTCCGAGCCTCTCTGCAACAAACACAAAATACTGTTACACATCTATATAATAATAATAATAACAATATTCATACAAAAAAATACAAAAAATAATGGGAATGATAACAATCATAATACTGATAATGAATGGCAACTTGGGTTGTATATCTCCAGGAAGTTTTGTAAGAAAATCATGGAAAAGAATCAATGAATTAATGCTTTATATCTCTGCGGAAATATGTTCCCAAAAGGCGACAACCACGGAAAAGAAAAGGAGAACATTGATCCCATGACCAGAGTAATAATGTACCACATTGAGCATGCTTTCCAACAAGGATTTGGCGCAGTATAAATGAGCGCATTATAATAGAAATAATATAATGATAATAATTATGATGACAATGCTAACAACAATAGGAATGTATAATGTGCCAAATCCGTTCTCGCTAGCTTGCTCATAGTGTTAGACTGTATCCGGGGGGACATGTCACTAAATCTCCTGCACCACAGGAAACGAAACAATAGAATGGAGTCATTGTGATAAAAATGTATTCCGGAGGGTTCATTGCAACAAAGTGCATCAGTTCATGGATATCACACAGAACACAAGATTTATTTCCTTATTTTAATTTAGTTTAATTTAATTATTTTATGATAGGGCTATTACAGTATGCGAGGGTGTCCACCCACAGTTTCAATTAATATCTGGGAATGAACTTCCTTGATTTAAACATTGGCGGGAAGAAGTTGCAGCAGATTCTTCAAAGTCCACGGTAAAGACAAAACTAATTAAACCAGACAAATTCTTAATAAAATTGTCTAGTAACCTTTTAATACGTGAATAATTTATCACGACCATCGCGCTTTTTATTTTATTATTCGTTTTCTTGGAGCAAATGTGTGCACACTCGATTCTCAGTTATCGAATAAAGATCAACCAAAATGGAGGCCCAGAAAAGATAAACTAATATATGTCTGCGCCTGGTATATTATGTTTGGAAAAATGACTGACATCTAGGTGTTGAGCTGGCTAACTCAATAAGTGGAATGTCACAGAGTAGTAACCACTGCCCAGTCAACTCCCCGTCTGTTCTGGAGCCGTCTGTTCTGGAGCCGTCTGTTCTGTAGTCGTCTGTTCTGTAGCCGTCTGTTCTGTAGCCGTCTGTTCTGTAGCCGTCTGTTCTGTAGCCGTCTGTTCTGTAGCCGTCTGTTCTGTAGTCGGCGATCTAGCATCGCAGCCACTACACGTCAAAAAGACCAGCTAACATCACAGTGCCACACATCGAAGGACCAGCGAGTGGATGATTATTGTTTTATGTCACAGCGGGGAAACTTTCACCCATACACTACATCCAAAGACGAGCCAACATCAGAGATACTTCACGTGCAAAAGACAAGCTCGTAAATTAAAAACGCTTCCTACTCGAAACTGCATTCATGGAAAATATTATTCCAGAAGTTCGACGATAACGCATGCAAATAATTTCATCCATTAAATATTAACAGGATTTCAATCGTGAAATATGACCTAATCTAAACCATAAAATAGTCACAAGTGCGCATTCACCTCGATAATTCGTGTCGGAAATAGAATCGAAAAAGAATACAGCGATGCATCTGCATCCACACCTGTTACCAAAGTGTCGTGCCACGCATTAGTCGAGAGATTGTGCTATCCTGATGACTGACGTCCGTTTATTTACACGACAACCACAATTTCCTGGCCTATCCAGGTAGCAAGTGTTGTATTTTACTGCCAGATTCACGCCTCTAATGTCATGAATACACCAGCCACAAAGCAACACCACCCCCCACACCACACCCCCATGAGAGTGTCCGCAAAGCCATATCATAGTGTGTTACAGTCCCAGGGACTGTTATGCCGTTGTCACGGGTTACGCCTGTATGGAACTTCCCCTATCTACTTGTCGCCTGTGCCGACTAATATCATAAAGCAACATCCAATATTCATCAGGCAATTCATTGATGCATTATCGTTCTTCACATATTGGGCTTGGTTAGCCAGACCTGTAGCTCACAAAGGAGGACAGTACAAAACACAATCGTGCAATGTTATAATGAAAACATCAAATCTATAGGCGGGATGCCACCATATCTTTTATTTTAATACAAGGTCAGTAAGTGCCGAGTGGAAATGAAATCACTTTGCTGTCCTGTTGTCCTGTATTGGAAACTATGTTAGACTTGTGGCAATACCCAACTGACAAGTTCATAAATATATGTATGTAAATAATATATGGCAATACCCAACTGACAAGTTCACAAATATATGTATGTAAATAATATATTCGACACACTGCGTTAATCCCATTTCATAAAGTCAGGACTTAAGTGAGTGAGTTATTGTTTCACATCGCATCATACTGCACTATGAGTTGCACTTGTAATATTTATGAAAATTCACACATCCTTTTTTGGTGAAATGAATTACACACAAAAAGAAATTCTGCAATTTATCATTTTCATGGAGAAAATGGTCTTATTCCCAGTGGGTTTTAAACTAATGACATTATTCATAAAAATAAAAAATAAAAAATGCTTGACAACATTTATTCAATCCAATAAACAAAAATCATTTTTTCATCTCTCCTTCACAATATCAGCTTCACCGACACTGTTGCATGAGTATGGGCAACACGACAGCAGCCGCGGCAAAAAAAAGTGCAGCACTTGAAAGGCGGCAAGAAGACAACAAATGTTGCTCGACTTAAATCCATCATGCTTAGTAGAGTCATGTAGCAGACAGGGCCATTATCACTGCCACAGACTTCTGCACACTCCATCAAATATCATCACCGGCTCCCCCGTACACAGATGACATAATCAGCTCTTTTTCTTAACGAAAACCAGGAATATTTCCACTTCCTGTCTCACTCGTGTATTTTTTCGCCTAGTCCTTGACATCTGTTTGCACACAAGAGGAAATCATGCATACATTTTTTTTTCCCCCCTTTCTTTCTGGTATTTTGACCCCCACCAACAAACACATATTGAAGACAGCTCCAGCTCTGTAGGGCATTCCCCTTTCTCGTAAAATGTAACGGACAAAAATAGCTGAGTAACCAGCTGAGAGGTGTCCAGATGGAATAGACATCTTTGGAAGCCAGCAAAAGACTGACATACAACGGTTACATTGGGATTATTTAAACAGGAAGCCTTATAAAATGGAACAAAACATAATCTGGTTGATACGATTTTAAATTTTGCGCAATTATTTCATAGATGACCAAATAACAATGATTCTAAATCCAATACATATATATATTTTTTTAATAATACAGTTTTCTTAAAAGTATTCTTAAAAGCTTGGTTGGTTGATTTGGGGTTTAAAGTCACTTTCTAGATTCTTTCACTAATATCATGACTTGCATGCATATGTACTGCTTGACTAGTCTGGATTTCCACCAGTTTTTATAGTGCAAGTTCACGACACATTTCAAAAGTCAAAATCAGATTCAAATTATATATCATGACATAAGGTAATAATGTTCTCGACAACATCCTACCGTGATATTTTAAATCGAGTATATGATATAACTCTTTTAAATCAATTACACGATATAACTCTGGATAGTGCTCGAAAAGTTCAGACACACTGTGAGCAGGATACCAGTACTTGATAGCTGCGTGTTTGCATGAGATGAGCAATCCTGCCAAACAATGGCCAGGACAGATGGAAGGACATGAGGACATGAGGGCAAGCCTCATCCTGCTTGACTCGGATGCACATCACATACAATGGGACCAGATGCTTCCTCTAGATACATCACAACAGGAACTGTTGCATTTGATATAACAATTGAGCATTCATGTCAACTACATCCAACACCCATCAAATACATTTTACCTCGAGATCGCTATCAAACTCATATAATGTCCATTTAACTCTCCAACACCCATCAAATACATTTTAGCTCCAGATCGCTATCAAACTCATATAATGTCCATTTAACTCTCCAACACCAAACAAATATATTTTAGCTCCAAATCGCCTTGAAATCCAGAGAATGTCACTTTAAGGCTAATAACTCTCTCAGTTAGTAACAAATGACATTTCATATTCTTTCATAAAAAATATCATAATTGATCCTGCAGAAAGAAGATATTCTAAGGTACATAAATTAATACTAGTGATTAATGGCGAAACAAGTACACAAAATTACATAGGTCGAACATGCATCGACGGGAATCGATAGTCGCAAACTAATAATTGTTCGTGAAACGGCTCCCTCAGCGTGACATCCTGCTACCTGCGGTCTGTGCCATCCAATGTAACATCTACCTATCCCTGCAACATGTTGCGCATTGATCACCCCATCGAAGCCAACATCATCTTCTGCCATCAGGTGATTATATTCATACATGTGTGGCAGCGACAGATGTCCCTGTCATCAAAAGCAGAAATACGCCAATATCGGAGACAGATATTTAATATAATATAGTGTCTCCTTGTTCTACATCAACGTCCATAAATTAAAGATAAACATTGCGAGATAATACAATAAACGTATGCAAAAGGTAAGCATTTATAATTTTTCACAATAATTATCCTGACTGCTTTGCAAGAGATGAGTAGACAACCAATATCTTTTTTAATTAAATTTTAAACGAGTCACATCTCTAAAAGGGTTAACACGCGACAGCTACGGTATACAATTTCACCAATATGCCTGTAAGTGAAACAGTAACATTGACTAGCCCAACAGTGATAAACTCCATTCACAATGGTAAAATGTCATAATGGTGGATGCTATTGAACGAGTGCATTGAATCCATCTGCTGTAACTAGTTTTGATCAATGCATAGTTGTTTCTGAATAATAATGGAAAACAGTTAAGCAGAACATTTGTTAAAGTACACTTTTCTGCCCAGCCATACTTTTACATTTTCCTATCAACCTTGTCACCACGGGTATGGTATTTCATTACCTTTGACTAAACTGATACGTGTTTACCAAACTTTGTCAAATATACATACCAAGAAGGAAGGTAAAAACAAAAACAATAAATAAAACTCAAAGAACGACCACAATGCAAACAAGCATCAAGTTAACATCAACACAAATCTACACGTTCCATATGGCCCAAACAAGCAGCAACCAGGACGTACATTACCAACAGCTAAAAATCGTGACGCAAAATGGTCGCGACGTTCGAAAAAGAGATGAAGAACAGTAAAAAGTTTCAAAATGTTCAATAATATTATGTGCCCTTACAAAGTTCTCCCCAAAAGGGTATCCCACCTTGACAGTGAACACGACGGGTTGTGGAGGAGGAGGAGGATGCTGGGGTGCTCCCTGGGGGTACACCAAGTAGTCTGGCAGCGGCAGTGGCGTGCTGTGAGTCGGTGGCACCACGGTGTACATGGTATGGCTGAGAGTGATAGAGCCGGCCCTGCTCCTACCATGTATATACTATAGTAGTCTGTATAGTACAGCAGTGTGACGAGTTCTCCCTGCAAGCTGTGACGACACACACACACACATACACGCACGCACGAACGCTCACACAGCACACCGCATTCACCACTAAGCTGTGGACGGAGCTCAGTCGGTCGGCCGTTTGGCCACACCCCAGTCACAGAGAGCAGAGCCCAGCAGATGAGAGTCCGGTTTAAGGACGGATGATGGACATCACGTTCGTATGACAACTACTTATTACCATGACTCATAATCGGGCAGACCATAGAAGGGATTATTATTAAACAAAAAAAAAAAGAGAAAGAAATGTTTGAGCCAGCGGTAAATGACGCTACTTATCTCTGGTGATTAGTCGAAGTAGATCAGTTGATTACATGAACTGTAGGACACTTTGAGTTATCAGGAGGAATAAGGGGGAGAGAGGAACAGGGGGAAGGGGATAGAGAGCTGATACACAGCTTGCACCGATACGAACTTGGCATATGGGGTTAATAATTGCTTTGCAAACAGACATTCCGTGTCACATTTTTCAGGATATGATGGATATTTGGAATGACTGGATGTTCCAAGGTCAGCATCTAAAAATTGCAGTAGCACCAGCGTGCAATGTACCGAATTGTGCCGATCGTGACTGTGGCATCGATTTAAAGACGGATATTTACATATTTAATCTCATATTCTCGCAATAAAACGCTAGAACAAAGCAGTTCAGTCTATTCCTAGCAGATCGGGACCAGACGGAAAACTGACTGCATCCTACAATTTAGAAGCTATCTCGCCACCAACACACATAAAGCATCCCAGTTGAGTCTGCTGGCCGGTACATAATAAGGGTCGAACTTCTTGCTGACCGATCTATGTCAGTCACAGGGCCCTGGTACATGGGGGTCCCCACCATCGATTTATTTCCCTCGACCGTCATCCTTGCTGACCGACCAAGACTAGGGGAGTCTTTGTCCCCGATAAAACACTGTCATTACGGTCATTACTCTGGCAGAAGCAATCATTTAAATGACATAATGGACGAAAAGTCTGCTAACCCGTGCACCTGCAGGTGGATTATACACGCGTATCGCATCCCGCAGTCTTTCGGAAACTTGCCATTAACTCTTATTTCGGTCCCTGTGTCAATGCCGGAATAAAACCCATAATTGCGCCCTGGCAAATGTCAGGGTGTCAAAACAATAAACAACAGTGCAAATGTTAGAAGGAAAGACATTTTTATATGTATATATATATATACCCCGAAACCAATATTTCATTATTTCAAAAGACATATTTATGTACATACCGGTATTAAAGTTTTCAAAACTTACTGCAGGCCATCTGTGCAACAGATTTTAGAATTGAAATTGTGATGAATTCAACATTGAAAAGGTTAAGCTAACTTTACATATCTCCAAATGGAAAACTTGTTGCATCTAGTATTTAATCTCCCAACTTTCACAACAGGTGACTTTATATTTTCTCCCATGAATCAAGACTTTTATATAAAAATAAAATAAAATTCCAATTTTCAAAGGATTTCATTTTCTCGTACGATTCCCCCATATGCCCGATATACTTTGCATGCAAATGGGCCAGATAATGTTGTTATTTAACACTAAAGTACTTGTATCGTTGACAATTAATGTGATATTATTTCCATGGATTAGATATTCCACTGGAGAACGAAATGCCAGAAGCATAGCTGCCATTCCACACATAATGACTTTGTCATCACGAAATGAGCTGCAATTATATACAATGACCTTTTCTCAGATCTGTATAATGTCGATGGAGCCATCATATAATGTCCAATTCATTATTTCCTAATTATAGCAATATGCATGAAGATTATTTATGGCTGTAGTTCATTAAGTTATTACAGCTACATGGAGAACACCAAGCTTTCATGGCGGCTTGACTATCTCAGTGCCAGCGATTCGCAAATCTCGTTCCAAAAATCAAAAGAAGTACTAAATTAAATTTTATTTTTTTCGGGATCCAAAACTAAACATTACCTTAGGAAAAGAAGTATAATTGTTAGTGAGAAACAGTATTTCTGTAGCACTGAAAGGTCACAACTATAAACTACACACTTCATCTTGCATCTGGTGATAATTCTCTGGTATAAAATTACGCTTATTTATTTATTATCGTATGTGGAAAAGATAAGAAATCTTTATTAAAATGGCATGCAGGTATAAACAGTGCTCAGAATTCGCTTAAGGAAACTCATCCTCAAAGCCAAATGTTCGATTATTGCAAAACAAAACAAACAAATGGGTAAAATGTTGCTAGCCATTAAAAGGTTATCATGCAAATTTGATTTACTTGTTAAAATAAATCTTGGAAGCTATCAGTAAAATTATACTCAATTTCCTGCAAATGCTGGACATAATAAGAGCTCGGGTTGCAGTATTTCTAGCAGGCTGGCGTCATTCACACCACCAATCGCAGTCACATTAGTTCCAATTTTACAACCCACAATGCCAAGAATAATATTCAGAGGTTACTATGTCACAGTACACGAAAACCTTACCAAATCTATCTGTCTCTCCCAACACACTTTCCCCCCCTTTCTAGATAATTAACCCTAGAGGACAGGTGCTGTCCTGGCGCTCAATTACTCAGCTGACCAGCGCCTAGCCACAATGACCAGCGACTAGCCACAATGACCACCAACTAGCCACAATGACCACCAACTAGTCTCACTAGCTGCCCTCCTTGCACTGGCCTATAAATTGTCACTAACCACCCGGCGAGCTATCCTTAGCCCCCAGCCTCCGCCAGACGACATTAACGTACCGAAGCGACGGAACACATCAATAGAAGACTTAATGCGGTACTGGCAGACCTAAAACAGCAATCAAGGCTCAAACGTGTCAATAAGGTAGCAGATCCCCTCTCTAATCAATGGAGGGAGGCCCATCATCATCATCAGCGACGCTGAAAGCCTCGGCTAAAACCGAGATATAAAACTGGATCAAAAACGAAACATACAATTAGACCTGTGTACCGAGAGCAAATAAAACGGAAGTAACGAAACCACGGCACTACATTTCGACAGTCAAACTTATTCTCGATAGCAAATTGATCTCTCATTCTTTTTTTGGGTAGAATAAAATTCTTTCATTTTCAAATTTATTTTTTTTGCCTGCCGAACCGATACTCGGGCCCTGAAATGATTGAGCCAATACGCGATCACTGCGTTAAATGCAGAAGCCATTAACCATTGATGTTGCTTTTGTAACAGGGAGGCAGATGATGGGGAAATAATGCCATTTTTCATTGATTGTTGAAACATAACTCATCCTAGCGGAGCCAGGACAAAGACAAGACGTGGAATATCTTAGAGGGCAGCAAGTTTACAGGATTAATAGGTGCATGTGAGTGTGTCTGACTACCTCTGCTACATACCATAGGTGGGGGTGTAGGGGCACGAGGGGTCACAGAAAGGTCACGACTCCCCGACATTCTATTAACAAGTAAGTCAGGTCTAGAAATGATGGTCAAAGATTTATCTGTTGACACTAACTGTTCAATAATTGTTTTTCATTTAAAATAATTATAATAAACTCCTTGCTTAGAAACCAGATATATGCTCAATGTGATAATATCAACGTATGCAAGATTCTTCTGCTAAAAATATTCCAATTTATTTTAATTAGAATTTCTTTAACAGGGATGGAAACTGGCCTCGACAACTTACGATACCGAATAGTGATACAAATAATAAATGTTAACCAAAAAGAAAACACACACTAATTTCTACTAGCCCTTACTTAGCATACCTTTAGGATTGGGTGAAACGGCCCGGGCTAGTGGGTTAGTGTTAATTTCCATCCATGTTTTAAATGTTCTTCAAAGTGCTCAAATTTAATAAACTGAAGAATGGGACATAGTTGCGTGCCCCGATGACATATAAATAAATCAACCAACTTATTAACTAGAGAAATTATGTTGAATATTCACGATAACTACAAGCTACACAGGTGGACATACAATGCTTATTCTACCTGTCATTTCATACGCGGCACAATGCATCATGTAATATGGCCACAGGATGGCTTGACAATGCCACAACAGACAAAAGCGTTGCATAAAATTAATAACACTTTATTATTCTGCCACTGACAGCAACCCTGAATCAATTCCGTCGCATGTATCCAATTCTTCCATAAAAGTAGGGCCATCTACAGCCTTCATTGAATTGGGACAGTCTGCAATGTTACTACATACTGTTACTGAGAAACATCTGTCGCTGTTAAAATTGTTCAAATGTCACCTGAGGAATAAATACCCTCCGACTCGGCGAACATAAACGGCAAACGATCTGGAACCCATGACGCATAAACTACAAATACCACCCTGATCATGCACGAACATGATCACAAAACAAATGCCTTTCACAACACTAACACTTGCTCTAATCAACCGAAGTGAGCTTGAAATACCACTTAGAATTTCAGCGTGGAATATTGTGACTTTAATAACCTGGATATCGTGGATCTCCAACAGTGGGGTTTGTTGCCATCCGACGACTGCCCACAATACCCACGTGCAGCTAATTCAGCAACATTGCCATCAGGCCATCGGCAAACGTCTGTAAACACACCTACATGGCATTTACTGAGCCGACACGTTGTCGTGTACACTTTGCCCCATACAAAGACTAAAAGCCGATGTAATTACGGTAATTAGCATCTGCTAACAGGTCAACTCTTAATTCTGGATGGAATCACAACGAAGAGGTGTAAAACAATCATGAAGACTATCCTTGCTAATAGTAGCGGTAATTTACACATACGGAAGATCCGAGAATAGGTTTCATATATCTGCAAATGGTTTAATGAGTACGGTTTAATATCTGCAGACGGCTTAATATCGGGGACAGCCAATGATGAACGCTGAGTGACATATTGTCGAGATCATCGAAACGAATCAATACATACAATGTCATAACTTATCAAATTATTCCCCCCAAATCCATACTAATCAACACATAAACAGCATAAATTCCCTTTTCATGACCACAATTCCGACAGTGGACGGGCGGGATGCTATTCCTAATTCGAAGATTGCTATTTCATTACTAGATCATTGCCAGAATGAGAAATACTGCCTTCTCACAGGCATAGAAATACCCAAATTGGCATACGGCAAATTTGGACCACAATTACCACAATGACCGCACCAAGAATACTGTTGCATATCACAATTCCTCTCTAATCCACTTGTACGACCGAGAATAAAATATTTTTTTTATATTAATAATCAATCAACACGTCTCTGGGGAGAAAACGCTCGACGGTTTTCACCGTGATTCCACGCAAATGTCCACTACAATGCAACTGTCCGAGCAGTTATCATGCGCAACTTGTTCGCACCATGCGCGGACGTCGTACCCTCGGGGGCCTGGAGCTGTGACAACGTCCTCTGAGCATCCGAAACCATGGAAACCGTTGCCAGTCACGAATAGAAGTTCAAAGCCAATTGACATCACAAACATAATTTCCAATAAATGTATAGAATTTGCGATAACAAGAGAAATACAATTTCTGAATAAACATGGCTCTGCCCGAGTCACTGCTGAATACGTCGAACCAAAACACACAAATGCATAGACGGCGTTGGGCATTATTCGAAGCAATTAACATTGGCTACCTGAATAGAAAAATGTCGCAGTCCGGAGCTGTGTGTGCACTTGTCCGAATGTATACGACACAAATACGACACAATTATGACACAAATGCACAGACAGTAGCTGATGAACCAAATGGGTTTCCATTCAAACAATGAATAAAGCAAAAAAAAATTTGTGCATCATATAAATCTTGAGAACATTGCGTACAGATTTTTGTCGACATTACCCTACAAGCAATAGTTTTGAATAAATGTTCAGTGCTGGCATTCTTTGGAATGAACTGGTAGGTGGACATGCAAGTCAGCGAAGCATGACGCACAACTCTGAGTGCACACAACACCGGTCGCGGTGAAATCTCAGGCTTGTTACAGTGATATATATACACACACATCCCAGTGTAGATGTTTACATAGACACACTGATACATCACATGGAGTATGATAGAAAGTCCACCACTTTCACTGCCTCAGGGAGAGTAACACGGATATATGGGGGGAGGGGGAGGTGGGGGAGGGGACCTACAGGCTGAACCGACCCAGTCAGTGGATCCTCCACTCATGCAAACAAAATACAGCACCTGTCGTATTGCACAAGGGTGCTTTCTGGCCAGTGTGATTAACGGATCGTGTTCCAACCCGCAAAAGAAATATTTATTTTTAAAAATTAAAAGTAGAATTTTATTGCTAAAAAGGCACAAACGCTCACATAAAGTGTCCTGCATGCCAGCATCTAGAGCCAGTTATCGGCAATTCAAACCGTAGAAAGGCGGTAATCGGTCGCGCATGAGTAAGGAGTCAGTGAGATGTGGGACACATTACGAGCTCAAACCCACACTTACCTTGCACGAAGAGGAGTATTCTTGGTATGTAGTAGTAGTAGTAGTAGAAGAAGAAGTGGTAGTAGAGCAGTGGTGGAGGCAGAACCGTTGAACAGACAGACAGGCAGGCAGGCAGACAGGCAGACAGGACCAGGAGGGACAGAAGACAGTTCTGAAGCAGTCGCTACACTACCGGTGTACAGTACAGTGAGGAATGAGCACGTCTCCGCCAGCCGAGCCAGCGATTTGCCTGTCAGGGACAAGATCCACTACGTCTATTGGCTTAATTCGCCTAGGTGTGTTCTGCTTTCATTATAGCAGGGTCCATTCAACCGTTGAGAACTCGTGGCCACGGTGCTGGTAGTAGTAGTAGTAATAGGAGAAAAAAAAAGCAAGAGCTTGCCTTCTTCACTAGGGGCAACGACGACACGCGAGACTGAGGCACATACAAAGACTTCAACACATACACACACGGGTCGTCGTGTTGTGCTTGTTGCTGTTATTGCACGGCGGACGTTTTTAACGACAAACCAAGCTACCAATAACACACTGCCCGGACAATCTATAGCCCACAACGCACTGAC
This sequence comes from Lepetodrilus ovalis, assembly GCA_032361185.1. NCBI lineage: Eukaryota > Metazoa > Mollusca > Gastropoda > Lepetellida > Lepetodrilidae > Lepetodrilus > Lepetodrilus ovalis. The sequence goes on from JAUTBQ010002242.1 coordinate 44,582, forward strand.
GGTCCATTGATTTGACGACACATCCTGCGAGTCGGCCAGAATCTCATCGCACCGCGGCTTTTCCCGTCCGCCAATGGCTCGTGCTGCAACGGAGGAGGCTACCGGGACGATTGCAACAACTGGCGCCCGACTAACTGGGGAAAGCTGGACAGTTTTACGTGGTCTGGTCTCAGGACAGAGAGGGTATATTACTATGGCAGCTGTACGCACCATAGGAGGCAATGGCTGGTGCCCAGAGAGCTATGTACTATCACGTCCTCATCAAAAATTAACGTGGGCATCAAAGTGCTGGATTAGCAGTATACCAACTGGGGATCTCTCTGGCCATTTGTACAACGCCGGGATTCAGGTGTCAACAAAACCGTGCACCCATTAGCGACGTGGTCTTGGATATCAAATAATCATGATCAGCCTCGTGCACAGACCTCGCAAACTATGTAAAAAGAAATGCTCGACATATAGATCATCGCTGTCATAAATCGAGGCTGACCTAGTAGCAGTAGATGTTGAAATCTAAAGAAATATATCACTCCATTATCTCCGCTGTGGATTCGTGTTTCTTGTTGCCATGGAAAACTTCCTCGCAAACATCAATATTTAATAATAACGTATCTATACCAGACTACAACCATTTCTTATCAAAGTAACATTTGAGAAAATATTTTTATTATTCATTTTGGGGATAAGAAAAATTAAAATATCCTCTGATCAAAAACATAATAGTATTATCTTCTACTAGAGTGTAGGAAACAGAATATATATGAACAAGTCATAAATACTGAAGATATAAAATGTAGGTAATATTAACGTTAAGGCAACATAAGACACACACAACAAAACCCTATCCGACATCCACAGGGTCTAAACTTAACAATCCATATTCAATTTCCATGCAAATAACAGCAATTCTTCCCACAGGCAAACATGTCCGCATTGCACAGTCGGTGCAGCATGTTCTAATACTAATCGACACATTGAATGCAGCTACTGTTTAACATTAGCAAGCCTAAGATCAAGTTAAACATTGGAAGTGCCTATGAGTAAACCTTCCAAATGAACATCAGGCTGTGCAACATATTAAAAGTGCATTTTCTGCAGATAGATCAATCCCATTGGCATCACCTTACAAATTACAACTGTCTCCTCATATCACATTACAACTGTCTCCTCATATCACATTACAACTTGCCTCATATCACCTTACAACTGCCTCCTTGTATCACATTACAACTTGCCTCATATCACCTTACAACTGCCTCCTTGCATCACATTACAACTTACCTTGTATCACATTACAACTTGTCTCATATCACCTTACAAATGTTTCATTGTATTACATTACAACTGCTTCCTCACATTGTATTACAACTGCCTATTTTATCACTTCACAACTGCCTCTTCATATTGCATTACAACTGTCTCCTATTGCATTACAATTGTTTCATGTATCACATTCCAACTGCCTCATTGTGTCGTGTTACAACTGTTGCCTTTTATAGCTTTATAACTTTCTCCTCATTGCATTACAACTGCCTCCTCGCATGACATTACAACTGCCTCATCACATGACATTACACCTTGAATCGCATTACAACTGCCTCATCACATAACATCACAACTGTTGCCTGATTATCGGTTTACAACTGCTTCCTTGTATTGCATTACAACTGCCTCATATCATATTACAACTGTCACTCTATATCGCATTACAAATGTCCTCGTATTGCATTACACCTGTCCCCTGGTATCGCATTACAACTGCCTCATCATCATCATCCTCTCAGAGGGATGGCTCTGCAATCAAACTCCTCGTCAAGATGGCGGTTAACGCCCAGAGAAATCCAGCCAGAGATGCCAAGGTGCATGCAGGTCGTCCCCTCACGACACTGACTCTCACACCTGAGTCGCAACACCGGCGTCAGGGAGGAGGAGGAGGAGGAGGAGAAAGAGGAAGCATTGTTAACCAAGATGCCCACCACCACCGAGAAACAGGGAATACATAACACACCTGCGACAAAATGTCCGAAAATATCCTTTGTACAAGTCACGCTCACTCTGGTTTTCTCAACATATATATACTGCAAGGTAACAATATAACTGTTAACAAGACAAATTCACAATTATTGAACACTACAGATGACACAACACACATTTCCAACATTTTTATTTATTTATTTATTTTTAATTGGGGAATTAGAGCAGCTTTCACTAAAATTTCAAGATTCTTGGTTTGCAAAGATCAATATTTAATGATGGTAACAATCACTTGACTGCCTGAAGGGGTCGATGTTAACACGCAAGTGATTAATATAGCTATGATTCAGTAGTGAATGAATGTTATTGAATGAAAGGACCAGACTAGTTCGGGGAGGTCCTACACCAGCGCCGTATTAATTAACCCTCTACCTGCTGTATTAAGACACAGTCACTGCTCTTCAGTGCCGGGTACCTACAGCATGGAAAGGGTTAATCGAGCAGGTATGCAAGCATTGTTCAGTAATGTCAAAAGCCGTCTCACGTTGAAACCATCATAGGTATTATTACAAACTGGCCGCTTCACCCCTGACCTTAAACAAAGGCGGAGCTAACGAGACTACCTGCTAAGAGGCAGGCAGCCCATCAAGGGTCGCTACAATAACAATATCGCTGAAATCGATAAAAGGTGCCAAGCCAAAACCGGAACAAATAATATTTCCCCAAAACCCAAAAATATACACGTAACAGAATAAACAGCAACAATTATGATTGTGTCATCAAAAACTATGGTATTTTGGCTGGTCCGATTCATACTTTGACAGGATTGAAATCTGGTACGCTTAGTGGCACGAGCCTTATTACTGCAAACCAACCCTGGAGTCAAAGTCGTCTTTGTTACATTTCCAGCCGATCGAAAGCTCGGTTAATTATCTGTGTAAGTAGATCTTCAAACGGGCTTTAAATCTCTCGTAGGAATGAATTGACGGCCGTTTTTAGATGCGTCCAAGTCAGAATGGGAATTAGAAATACTATACTACCTGGGATTGATATCAATATCTGTGGATAGTAATGACTGTAATCAAATAGAACTCAGACCGGAGAAAATGAGGTATTAATTTTATTAGAAATTTCCGAGAAGTGCAACTTGCTTTGTTTCCTGTCATTAATATTCCTAATAAATCTCAGAGGATCACTAGGTATATTAAAATACCTTAGAGAAAAAAATCCATACAGTCAAACCTGTCACCATGGCAACATATGTACCCAAATGGCAAGCTAAATGACAATCGCTATCGGTTCAATACGCCTATCAAATGCTTTTATACTTAGATGCCACAACAGGTATTTCGCAAAAGCAACAATGCTGACAGCAGTTGAGGAAAGGGAAACAACTCTGCAAGCAACAGATTGTGCCTGGTGAAAGCTTGAAAATTCAGGATTAAGCATGCTTCTGAATGTTTGCTGTTCGATGAGCATTTTGAATAAGAGCCTTAGGTGAAACCTATCACACTTCCTATAGAAATAACTATTCAATTAAAGAAGACTTGCTTCGACTTGACAGCTTTTTATGTTAGTTAATGGCTCAGGGCACAGCGCGAGCTTTACGGTATGTGGTCCCTAAAACTAGTCATGTGTAAACACTGTCACGGTTACTGTCCCAACTGGTTTGTTGGCAAATATTAAAATTCCTCAAATTATTTTATGCTGTTCAAAACAAAATCAAAGGAACATGAACGTACTGCATCACACATGTCCCAAATATAGGCCAACATTGGAAGTAAAATTCATGTGAATGCTTTTGAATGTTTACAGATCATTTGCTTTTTAAATATTTTTCTAAAGGTAACTTACGAGATAACAAGTATGCATTATGGAAATAAAAGCAACCAAAGTCGAAATTAAATACCAATTACACAGTAATATTTTAAAAAAAAATGTCAATTTGCAGCAATAACCTTTATTGAATTCTTCGTTATACTTAAAGGTTGCCGGTCAGAATTTTAATCCACCGACAATCTAACATCGCTTCAAATAATATACTGACAGTGATTTTCAAATCACGTTAGAAGAGTTAATTTTGTGACCCTTTCAGTTTGATGAATTGCCATTTTCCTGTCAATTTTCATTCTTTAAAGTGCTAGTAGCATCAGTAGACATTACACTAATTCTGGTATTGCTTGACATGCCCAGCAATCTGTCCAGATGTCAAAACCCATGTCGTAGTGGAAAGTGCATCTTCCACGGCACAGAGTTATCTACAACCGGAATAAAACAAGAGGAAGAGATACGCCGATGAGCTCCCTTATCTGGTTCCCCAGAGACCTGGAACTGGGCAGGAACCACTGCAAAAATCAGGTGCCATTTCAGTCCCATCGTGAAATATTGATATAAATAGGTCGCCAGTTGTGCATCACGTCACCTTGCATTAGAACTAATGAAATTAATACCAGATAAGAGACCAACGCCACATGAAGCCGCCATGAATTGTTTATGACGTGTCCGGTAGATGGTGCTTGGGGGAGAACTAAACAAATACTCCGAGAGAGGAACCCAGCCGATAAACCTTCACGCCTTTGGGGGAAGGGGAAAAAATAAGAAACAAATATTATATACTCAACAAAATACATTAAAGGCCAGCAGATATTGTGTGGGGAAGCTTTATAGCAAATCTAAAAACTTGGCTTGAGGAAACTGGTGCCTGTAGACGTTTGGAAATGCTTCTTTGTTCAAATTAATTTAACCTCCATTAATGTATCCATGCAAAAGGCTACGGGCCAATTAATTAATTTTGTTGAGTATATATCAGAATGTGCAATGAGATCTTTGAGTGGCAGCTTTGGAAAGAGTGACAGTTATCAAAAACCTACACCTTGGTTTTCTGTTCAAATTTATTCTCGAGAAAACCATATATAACAGAATCATTCCACCATGCGAATGCTTTACACGAGTTCATTTGTAACATAGCTATCAAAAGAATACTTTTATTTTCCAGTTTCCTTTTTTTTTTTAATGCCTCAGTTTCTCATCACACATGGAAATGTGCATAATTTATTTCTTATCCAAGCCAACACAAATATTTCCTATTCTAAAAGGACCTAAAAACAATTCTAAACACACGCTGGGCTGTCATTTTACGTGGAAGAATATGTTCTTCCTTGGATGCAAATTGGATCAAGCTCGTAGTAAATTGCATTATCCATCAGAAGTGTCAATTACTAGGATCCTTCACCTGTCTATTGCCTGTTGCCATCATCATCATCAGCAGAAGCAGCAGCAGCAGCTACAAGATAATCTGCTTTTAGCATCAATTCCATTGTGACTGGTTCCACAGACATAGCATTGGCTCCGGCAAGTCGACAGGCAAAGGGCAAATAGTGAGGGCAATATGTAGAAACACTGGGCAAGAAATCTCTAGATTTGTCCAGATTTTAGGGCAATATGCGGAAACACTGGGCAAGACATCTCTCAAAGACCAGGGATTTTTTTTTTTTTTTTTTTTATTTTTTTTAAAATTTTGTAATGGGGTTTATTAGTCGCTTTCTAGAATCTTTCACTAACATCACGACTTGTCAGTTTAGGGCAGGAGGAA